>JAJJMB010011896.1:7683114-7698148 GCA_023531105.1 Papaver atlanticum
AACCTAATGATGTCCAGGAAGAAGTTCAGTCGTTAGAAACCCATCCTATGGTTGATGTGGTTTGCCCAGGCTATGATACCCATATTGACTTTGTTTTCCCACCAAATAGTTTTCTTCCAACTGTGGGAACGTTTATATTCCAAATGTGTCGAATATTAAGTTGTGAGACTAAACATAAGTACTTTAGGTTAATAGAATCGACACATTTACTTAAGAATGACCACTACTCTCATTGTGGTCAATTATGTAAGTCAAATCTGATTGACTTAGAGGATCCTCAGTTATTTAGGTTATTATTTTGTGATTCTAAGTTCTTATTTGAGTTTTTACAGACTCTAGGACCTAATGATTCGGATCCCACCTATGAGGAAATGCAGCCAATGAAAATAATTTATCTAGACCCTTTCATAGAACTTGAACCTGAACCACAGTTAGCGATAGTTATCAGAAAACTAGGTAAGGTCATGCGATACTTGTTCACTTTCTTGGCTTATTGTTGTTTCCTATGGTCAGCTCAATTTGGTTTTGAAGACCCACAGTTATTTCGACTACTGTTATACGATTCGAGTGACTAATCCTTTCCTAGTCTGGCTGAAGACTTTAAACTTAGCACTTCTTGGGAGGTAACCCATGCTTATGCGTCGACTACGGTAATATCCTTCCTCACTTCCTTTAAGTAGTAACAGTTTCTCCTTGTTCATGTTTTTAATTTTATTTTTATAACATTGAGGACAATGTTAGATTTAAGTGTGGGGGAGTGATTAAATTTTTGTTTATTTTTGTAGGAGTTTCCTTATCATATTATGACCAGCTGTTGAGCGGGTCTACCTTAGGAATTTACTTTTATGATCAGCTGTTGAGCGGGTCATCAAAAACAAAACAAAAAAACATTTTTTTTTTTTGATATGACCAGCTGTGGAGCGGGTCTATTATTTTTGTTTTCTTATGGCCAGCTGTTGAGCGGGTCTTTCTCTATGTTACACAAATGACCGAAAAAAAAAAAAAAATTTTTTTTTTGATATGACCAGCTGTGGAGCGGGTCTATTATTTTTGTTTTCTTATGACCAGCTATTGAGCGGGTCTTTCTCTATGTTACACAAATGACCAGCTGTTGAGCGGGTCTATTCTTTTGATTCACATGACCAGCTGTTGAGCGGGTCTTGAGGTTTTGCTCGAGGACTAGCAAAATGTACGTGTGGGGGAATTTGATAAGCACATAAGTGTGACGCATTTTCACCCATAACTACATTATCTAGGACTCATTTTATTTCTAATAAAATTGTTTTAAGTCTTTTCTAGGGAATAAGCTCTTGCGGAAAAATTGGCTCGAAAAGTGGTGTTTTACACCCCAGGATAGAGTACTAAAGGCACCCCAGAAATGCACCGGAAGCACCCCAAAAATGTGGCGGAGGAACCCCGGAAAAATTACTATATACGCCCAAAAATTACTATTTGCACCCATAAGACAAGTGCTAAAAGGACACCCGTACAGGATTAGGGGTAGGACATGTTCTTCTCAAATTCAAAAAAATATTTTTGGCGGGAAAATATTCCCTTTCACTGGCAGAATTTCAATCGGATGTTTGGACGTGATTTAGTGAGATTCAATCCCTTAAACTTAGTGGGTAGACGTGATATGACTATAGAAAGCTAGTATGGGTGATTTTATCGATCAAATTTGGCTGGATAACTTGTTTTAATCCAAACAGGGAGTTGGAGGAATAACATGAGCCTTCACGAGTTGTGAGAAATTTAAACGTGTATTGCACGTGTTTGGAAGACTTAATAGATATCCTGGAGCGTGAAGGTATAGAAGGAAAGAAATACAGCTGCAGATGCGTGAAAATCAAAATAAATGATAAAAATGAAAAAAAATATACCCGAGTAAAAGAAGATTATTTGTAGTTAATGGAGGAGATTCAATGTCGCAATGATGTATAAATAGGCTTCTAGGATCACAGAGAAGAGGTGTCGGGAGTTTGGGGGGATGAGAAGGCTTGAGGAGGCGAGAATCAGAGGTTTACAGGCTCTGCTGCTGCGGAACTGAAGAACATAAGACGCCCAAAAACAGTCGTAACTACTACATTGTATGCGACCGTTACAGGACAGTCTTATATGCTACACTAATAACAGCACTTTACAATTATCGTTCTCTGTAACAAAGGTTTGTAACAAATATAATTGTTACAAAACCCGATTTTCACCATTTTTTCTCATTTTCATCAATTATAAAACACTTTTGAGCATTAATAAAGATGAATTTTGAGCGTGTTTTCACCATGAAGAGCTAAACCCCAACACTGGGACGACGGAGGAGGCCGAACTTCATACATGGGTAAATTTATTTTATTCTTTTTTATGACTTTTGCACTAAAATTAATTGAAATATGATTTGATTAAATTGGTTGTCATTTGATTAGATGGGTGGTCAGGCTAGGGCATGAATGCTGAGACAGTTACGCGGTGCTAGCTTGCTGTGACGCTTCATAGAACAGTTTGAAGAGTTTTCTTCTTCTTGGAGCAGGGGCGATCTCGTAAAGAGGAGAAGCGCTGGTGGAGTAACCTTTCAAATAATCTAGGTGCTTCAGCTTGTGTTCATGTAGAATCTAGTCATGATCTTGTTGCAACAGCTCCAATGATTATGTATTCATAGATTTCTGGATGTAATTCATCATCTTTTCCCATCATCGGTTGAAATAAGGCGCAGGAAATCAATATCAGCTATATATCATCATGCTCTTGACGGAAGTGGGATGCGCAAGATCTACAGACACTAACACATGAGCTAAAAGAAGCACTAGATGAGGTTCATCAGTTTAATGCTTGCATGATTAAAAAGATTTCATTCAATATTATGAATCAAGTTCAAAGTAAAGCTACCACTGAATATTTGCAAGATATAGCAATCGGAAAAGTTAAAAGAAAGACAGATAATACTTATCCATGGCGTGTGTGTTTTGACTCAATATGGCCAAACGTTGTTCTCTGAGAGTTCAGCTCGTATTCTTATCGTGCTTTACCAAATACCTTCACCCCTAATGGGTACTCCATAGATGCTATACCAACACCACTCTTTGTAGTGCCGTATGTTGCTCCCATACATGGAGAAATCAAAGCAGCTGCAGCTTCAAGTGATCATGCATTCACAAATTTCTAGCTACTACTCTTCCTTGATCTCACAAGTTTCTTGTTCATCAATTGAAATCCAATTCATGATGCCCTTATAATTGATTCTGAGAACAGGGAACCATAATTTCTTAATTAGTTACTGAAATTCAATAGTTGATTGCCTTACTACTTCATTACATACAAGAACTGAAGCAATTTGTTTCAAATACAAGTATAAGTGCATGTTGGATAAAAAAAAAATCGAAAAATGAATCTAATTCAAAATAATTTGATGGGTTTTCAAGTTCAAGATTCACTATTTTCAAAACTGAAGTCTAATTTTGAATTACGATGAAAGCTTGAGAGATATACTAACTCTCAACGAAGAGTTGCTCCAAAAATTTTGTGGAATTCTAAATATTTTCCTCAATCAAAAATTGGATCTTAGGTTTCAAATCAGATAATAAAATAGAAAGAAATCTCGAATTTGAGTCTATGAAAACCCTAAAATATTTTTTCGAAAACCAGAAATCAATCATTTAAAAGGGTAAATGACAACAAGTAGATTGAACTCATCTGTTCGATTGATCTTGTTGATGAATCTCTGATTTGGTTGTTGGTATTATTCCTCGGAAAGGCCAAAGAAGGGGTGATGGTTGATCTGAGAGGAAGGAAGAAGAAGTCTCCTTGTTGTAGCGGACGATGCTGATGTAGTTCAGCAGCGCTGATGTGGTGAAGCGGCGGTGGTTAGTGCGGAGCTTTGCTGTATAAGTTAGCCGATCGGATGTTGTTCCTCTGAGTTGATGGCAGTCAATTTCCAATCTGGATCTGGTTGGTGCTCGATTTAGTTATCCTGTCATGTACAAGCGAAGAGACAGGCGATGTTGATGTAGTTGGATGTAATCGGAAGTGGATGAAGCGTGTGTCGGCCCGGAAAATTTTTCGCTTCCAGTCGGCCGTGGAATTCGGTCAACTGACAAGTTCCAAATTCTCCGAGATGTCATTTGAGATGCACAGATTGAAAACCAGTTTGTAAACAAGAGTAAAAGTCATGCTATTATTAAACATAACAAAAGAAGTTTTATTTACATAAACCAGTTAGCCAAAAAGTGTAGAATACAAGATATAAGACATGAAACCATTTAAACATGACCCATACTTACTAATAATAATACTCTTTTTACAAACAACAACTTCAATAAGAAACGATAGTATTAGTTTTCACAAACTAAAGCAATAGGAAATACAATATCCTTTTTTCACAAACCAACCCAGATACATATGAATATATATGAACACAAAGTGATGTACTCACTTTGGCCCCGAAAGCTCAATGCACCAAGCTTAAGAAAGCTTACCACCTCAAGCCGATCTCAAACTCTGTGGAAAACAAAACAAAACAAAACAAAAGGGTGAGCCACAACCCAGTAGAGAGTTAACGATACGATAACGAGTATAAAGAATGCCCAAATACGATAACGATAAAATATCAAATCGAATAAAACAAAAACAATGCATTAAGTTGTTGAGCACATCCAAATCAAAGTATTAAAGGCCTTACAAAGCCAATACACAATCGGAATCATCTAAAACCAGTGAGTTCGCAATAATCTACTGTGAGGGTCCGAATAACCAACTGTCGAAGTTTATCAGAAAACTACCCTATCGTCCCGGACGATCTTCCGCAGGTTACAATTAATATGGATTGCCCCTTGTGGGCCCGACAAACTCATCAGTAGGATTCGTACCCAAAAGGATGCTCAATGCAATTCATAAATAGTTCGCAAACATCGTTAAATACGAGTATCGAACAAACCATCAACAAATATTGATTCATAAACCATGAAATCAACTTACCTTAGCTTTTCCGCATAAAACAAGATCATAAATACTGGTAAGTATTAAATCATAATGCTCGTAAAAACTCAGAATCGACAAATGCATCAAATCAATGAGTTTGTGCGATAAAATCCGTTTTAAACCACTTAAACTCATAAATTTCCATGGGCTGGATTTCAAACCAAAACTCAATAAACTATAACATTTTAGAATCCAAAAGATGACTCCTTTCTTACACAAATCATTAACAAAAAGAAGAAAGTGAAATAGCTTAAATGACAAGATATTTAATTATAAGACAACTACACAATGTTTCTGAAATTTCAGATTGCATAGCTTGTATTCAAAATTTCGTACAAAATTCATTACACAATGAAATTCAGAAGTTTTTGTTCCGTTAGAAATCTGAGAAACCCCACTTTGATATAAAAATTATAACCAAAATTAATGAGGCACGTAGCTATTTTTAAACATCCCAATAAAACAGGACAGATGTGCAGTTTTTCAGAAATTACAGTTTTGATAGTCTTCAATCAAAAATTTGTGTAAATTCATTACACAACGTAATTTAGAAAAATTGGTCTTGTTTGAAATATGAGAAATTCTTCTTTGACACAAAAATCATTAACATAATAAATCAGGTATTTAGTGTATTCGAAAAGTCTCAAATAAACAGGGCAGTAACCAAGCTCTACAGAAATTACAGTTTTGGAAGTCTATACTCAAAAATTCACCCAGACTTCATTACTCGTCGTAATACGTTGATTCTTGGCTATTTTTAAATAATAAAAGGCCCTATTTGATATAAAAAATATATCTAAAAATAAGAGTCAAACGACCTGGGTGATAATTTATCCTAAAAACAGGACAGAAAACTGTTTCAGAAATCTCTGAATTGCTTCTAAATTGAGTTTCAAGAGAAAGTGGTGATCAATTCCAATAAATTGAGAGTACCCATGGATAATTTTTAGAATAAATACAGTTTTCACATCAAAATAGAAGAAAACCCTAACTTTTGATGAACCCTAAAATCAAAATCAAGATGAATAAGCATGAATTCGTTTAAAACATTATAAATTCATCATAAAGAGCATCATAAGAGTATGAAGAAGCTTCAATTTCATTGAATATCAATTCATAGAATTGAAATCATTAAAATCAATTCAAAAACAGTTAGAAAGAAGAATTCCCCCTACTTTTTGTGCAACAAAAGCTTCCACAGCAACCCAATCGAATTAAACAACCAAATGATTGTTAAATCAAGCTTCAATTTCGAATTTTGGTGATAAAATTTTCTTTTCTTTTGCTGTGAGAAGAAACAGAATTCAAGAGTGAAGAAAGGGATGGATTTTGATAGAAGTTCACCTGTAAAATCTTATTAAAAAGGCTGAAATGTCCAAAATGCCCTTCTGTTCTCTTAAAATCGACACATCAATTAGGTGAGTGTCATTTTGCTGCAAATACAAGTAATAACAACTCGATTAACGTTCGTGCACGCTACGGGAAGGCTCACACAAAGAGAAATATAGTTTCTCAGGTAAAACAAAACTAGGTTTCACGCTCCACATTGCGCTAATCCTAGTCTTCCAATCCAAAATGTTGGGCTCACACCCTAATATTTTACAAAAATAAATGTGGGTATTACAAAGCGGCTGCTAGTGTGACTCATCTAGATAAGCGGAAAGAACAAAGCTGCTCGGAAGATTAGAAGATGAGACGCGTAGGTAAGAGCTGATGTAGTTAGGTTGCGCTGGTGTGTTGAAGTGGCGCTGATCATGGGGTTGAGCGGCGTTGACGTAGTGAAGCAGTTGTGGTCCGCAAGAGAAGTTAAAGAAGAAAAAGGGTTGTTGAGCGGATAATTGAAAATGAGAGTCGAGAGGTGAGTTGAGATGCGGAAAGCAAAGAAGACGAGGAAAGAGAGATGTGAAGTTGTGAGAATTTGGGCGGACGGGTCTTGCTGGACGAGAAACTAAGCCTCTCCCACTGTGGTCGCAATATTTATAGGGTAAAAGTGGGAAAGAGAAGCTAGTCCAAGTCACAACAAGCCTACCCCCTTAAAGGTGAAGAGAGAGAATGGATGAGCTAAGAGTCATTTTCTAAATATCCTTTCTTCCCTTTTATAATAATCTTTCCTCCCCCTCTTATGAATAAGCACCCATAAGATCAATATATTACAAAACTACCACTTCCCCTTTATCCAAGTTACCATGGGCTTTTGGTTTGGAGTGAAACCCAATTCTTCCATTTTCCTCTTTTTGGGGCTAGGATCACCCATCACCCTATGGGTTGGGCCTAGTCCCCAAGTTTCCATATCTTAAGGGAGATTCCTAAAGGGTTAAAGGGACTCATTTTCTAAGGATAATTATTTCCATGTATCAACAGTAACATCTAGATTTTATGGAATAATTCTATTGATCCCCCTAATGTGATTTCAATAACTAGACAGTGTATAATCGTAGAGATTGGAGGAGTGTTAATTTCTGATATTCATGCTGAAGAATTAACTGTAAATATAAGAGAGCTTTGGTCCGAACTTGAATACATTCATTGTTTAGATAAACCTAGGCTAGCTATCGAAGACTTCAACGTGTTGTTATCTCTTGATGAAACAAGAGGTGGTAGAACCCCTTTAAGAATTTCTATGAGAGAGTTCAATGAAACTGTGGATAATTGCGAAATGGTGCAATGTGCAAGAAGTAGAGCCTCTTTTTCTTGGACTAATTGTAATGTGGTAATTAAGAAATAGTATTGTTTGCAATCTTGACAGAGCTTTTGCTAATTTTAAATGGTTAGATGCTTATCCTAATTGGTGTTATAATGTGGGAACCGGAGGAATTTCAGACCATAGATTGTTAATTGGTACATATTTTTATCATTGGGAAGGAAAAAATTATTCCTTGTAAATTTCATAAAATGTGGCTTAATCATGAAGGGTTCATGAATATGGTGCAAGTATCTTGGGAAAGTGAATTAGAAATTTATGGTAATCCAGTTTTCATCTTTTTGCATAAGCTTAAAAGGTTAATAATTACTTTGCAAAAATGAAACTGGGAGGTGTTTGGTGATGTTAAAGTCAAACATAAAGAAGTTGAAGATCAGATCATGAATGTAAATGCTAAAATCAGATGCAGATCCAAGTAACATTGATGCTCTGAATGTTTTAGTTACTGCCAGAGGGATATATGTTGTTATGGCTCACAATTATGCCACACTCCTTAGTCAGAAGGCGAGAATTCATTTGAAAGGTTATGCAAATATTGGGTTTTTTCATGCAAATCTTAAAAATAGAAGGGCTCAAAATAACACTTGTGAAATTGAAAAAGATGACGGTTTTATTGTCACAGATCAGGTACAAATAGCATACTTGCTTGTAGAGCATTTTATTAATAAATTCAAATACAATGTTGTTCAGTTGGAAGATGAGTTATTTCATGCTATTCCTTCGGTGGTTTCCGATACTGACAATGTAATGATGACAAGATTACCTGAAGATGTCGAAATCACGAAAGCAATTTTTGATTTAAATGCGGAAGGAGCACCTACACCTGATAGCTTGACATGAATCTTTTACAGGGCTGCTTGGGACATCATTGGTTCTGATATGATTGCAGCAATTATATTTTGTTGGGATAAACATTATATTCCTGTTGGGAAAAATTACAATTTACTCATTCTTCTTCCTAAGGTGAAAGGTGCTAGTAAGGCCTCTCAATTCAGGCCTATTGGGTTAAAAAAAAATTGTTACAAAGTCTTTACTAATATTATTACTGGAAGATTTGGATCATTGATGCATAAGTTGATTTCTCCGCAACAAGATGCTTTCATCAAGGGAAGGTGCACTCAAGATAATATTCTTTTGGATTCTGAAATGGTGAATGGGATGACAATCAAAAGGAGATGAGGAAATATTGGCCTCAAGTTAGACATTACTCAAGCCTCCGACACCATCAGCTGGGAATTTATAATAGAAGTGCTTAACAAATTTGGATTCACAAAATGTGTGACTGGATGTTGGTTCTTTTAAGTCTATAAAAATTTCAGTGATTCTTAATGGTGGACCAGTCAGCTATTTCGATATGGGTAGAGGGCTCAAGCAAGGTGAACCGCTCTTACCCATACTATTTGTGATTGCAAAAGATTTCCTTAGTAGAAATATTTCTATCATGTTTCAAATAGGTGATATCCAAGGAAATGGTTAATATGAGGGGTATCCATCCTTCTCATCTCTTATTTGTCGATGACATTTTCATCTTTTGTAACGGCCACAAGAAGAACCTTGATTCTTTATTAAAACTTATTAACAATTATCAAGCTTCTTCTGGGAAAATTGTGAGCATAGCCAAAAGCAAATATTTTGTGAATGGAGTCGAGCTGTCTCGAAGAAGAAATATTCCAGAGTATCTTCGAATGGACTTGGCATCATTTCCTGACAAATATCTTGGTGTGACATTAAATCCAGGTAGAGTAATTTCTAATACTGTTAATTCTTTTATAGAATATTTCCAAAATTCTTTAGCCTATTGGAAAGGAAGACTCATCTCTTTTCAAGACAGGTTGACTCTTATTAAGTCTGTTCTTTCAAGCATACCAGTCTATAATATGTCACTTTATAAATGGCCTAAACCAATCATTTATGAATGTGAGAAGATTTTGAGGATCTTTGTCTGGTCTGGAGATTTTGAGAGGAGGTAAATGATTTCTCTAGATTGGGATATTGTGTGCACTCCTCTGTCGAAAGGAGGTTTAGGTATAACTCTGCTGATGAGACTCTTGTGGAGAATTCTTCACAGTGACGATGAATGGGATGAGTTTTTCAGAGATAAATTTCAAAATGCTCATAATAAATGGATTTCTCACTATATAAAAAATCATTTATCTGGCATGGAATCAAATGGATTATGAACTCACTTGACGAGGATACAAGATGGATGTATGAAAAGGTGACTTCATTTTTGTTTGGTATGATAGGTGACTTGGTGATTAATTACACTCTTTTGGAGAAGTGGTAAGATGTCATATCTTTATAAAATTTCAATCTGGAAATGAAAGTTCAAGAATTGGTTCAAGAAAACAATTGGTCGATTCCTAGCTCTCTGATGAATATAACTAATATTGGTGATCTCCCCATTATTGCTGGGACTGGTGATAAGAGAATTTGGAGTAGTAACTTTTATGGAGATTTAAAGACTGTAGATGCTTATAATAAAGTAAGACTTAAGAGAAACAGTTCAAGCTTTTATAAAATTCTATGGAAAAATTAGATTCACATATCCATATCCAGTAATGTTCGAAAATTATACAGATAAATATGTGTTACTGATGAGAAGTTGCAGGCTAGAGGCTACAATATGGTTTCCGGATGTTGTTTTCATCGTGCACATACTGAATCTCTTGACCATATGCTTTGGAATTATTCTTTCAGCTTGCAACATTGGAATTGGTCGGGAAGTATTTTCGATTGTGTTAATCCTCATTCATTCTCTAACTCGGTGGTTCTAAACATGAGTAAGAGTCCTATCACCTGACAAACTTGGATTATTGCTTACTTTATTTTGATTGTAGAAATCTTGTTTGCAAAGAACAGATGGTTCTTTGAAGCAGTCACTCCATCTTCTGACAACATCAAGAAAAGATTTATTCATATAACTCATGAAGGCAGTATTAGATTGATTGGTAATATGTGGAATACTGATCATGGAAGAGATATTCTCAATTACTTTAGAGTTCAGTGTAGAAGACTGAATCATTCTAGCATTATGGGGTGTTTTTTTTTATTACCTCCTCCTTCTATTACTTTGATTTGATGTGATGGGGCCTCGAGAGATAATCCAAGCGATGCAGGGTACGGTTTTTTTTGTAAAGACCATTTGCGTAACTTAGTTTATGTAGAATCTGATGGAGTGGGTTTTGCAACAAACTATGTTGCCGAAATCATTGCAATTTTCAGAGTTGTGGAGTGGTTTGTTCAAAATGGATTTTTGAATCTCTTTATGCAATCTGATTCTATGTCAGTGACTACAATTTTTAGTACTCGGAGATTGCCTTGGTTTGTTCAAGCCAGACGGAGTCATATTTATCCGATGATTCATTATATCCAGTTCAGGGATGGGTTTAGAGAAATAAATTTCTCAGCAGATCATTTCGCCAAACAAGGTTCTCGGCTTCCAAAAGGTCTATTTATTCAACTTCATGCTCATCCTTTGTCTTTGACAAGACTGGAATGGTAGTAAGTCAGTTACTTCTGATTCAGCTAGTTTTTTTTCCGCTACTTCATTTTGGGCCCGGTTTGTCCAGTCTGTTGGGCTTACTGTATGTTCCTTTGGATTTTGTTTTGTTTTGATTTTTGTTTTCCGCTTTTGTAATCTTTTTTCCTTCTAATAAAGTGGGTTTAAAAAAGAATGTTGAAGAGTGAAATGAGACAACTCCATTTTGGGTGCTGGAACTTAATATTGGGGTAGCCGAAAATATTACGTAACATTTATTCTTGATATCAACTTCATTTTCCTATTAAAAAGAAAGTACTCTATAATAAACTTACCACGCACGATCGTCTGACTGGCCATGTATCGATTCTACGTTATGCCTTAGCTAGGGTTATTGATGAGTTTGATGTCCCGTGACCATGAGTTCCATATTATAAATATGAGGCATATAAACTTACCACGCACGATCGTCTGACTGTCCATGTATCGATTTTACGTTATGCTTTAGCTAGGGTTATTGATGAGTTTGATGTCCCGTGACCATGAGTTCCATATTATAAATATGGGGCATATAAATTTACCGCACACGATCGTCTGACTGGCTATGTATCGATTTTATGTTATGCCTTAGCTAGGGTTATTGATGAGTTTGATGTTCCGTGACCATGAGTTCCATATTAATGATTATAAATATGAGGCATATATATTGTTGCCTACGAAGTACACATTTATAGATTAATTATACACTTGAATTGATGTAATAAGTGGACGAAGTATTTGACATCCTCTTCGGTTTTTCGTTTTACCAGAATGAGACAAATATATCAAGTAGCTTCATATCGAGAGAGTCAAATTTTATGCAACACTCCTTTAAAAAGTGTAAACAAAACTAACCAATAGATTGTTATAAATTATTCGGAGAATAAGCTGCATGAAAAAGAAGTAGACCCAACTGTTTAGCATTTGCTTTCAACATGTTTAGGATGTTATCTTCATCTGTCACGGGGAGAGATCCTTTTATTTTCTTTACCTACAGTGGAAAATAATAATTTTAGTAATTAAAGGTATGAAAGTACCAATATAACCTAGGACTGATCGTTTGGAGAGATCTTTTTATTTTCTTTGCCTACAGTGGAAAATAATAATTTTAGTAATTAAAGGTACGAAAGTATCAATAACTTAGGACGACCCAAACGAAGGTGGCAAATCAGACTTTTGATATGCATTCTATACAAAAGTCATCCACAAAAGTATATTTAGTTAAGATATTTATTATTTTAGCATTTATCTTGATAAGAAAATCATTCTACAGGTTTCGATTTATATGAGCGCAAATTCAATGATAGTTTAGTTTCTCCTGGATTGATTAACGAATTTACACGTAGGAAGCAGGAAGATTGCATATGGTGTTGATCGTATTCAGAAACATAAACATTTATTAAATCAACCCCTTTCAGCATTTCTACCGATCTTTGTACTTGACCCATTGCTCCCAACACTTTATTGTATACAATCTTTATCAAATACCTCTCCTCGTCTAGCTTCTCAGCTTCCATCTGAATATATATATTTTATCAAATGAAAAAGGGGAAAATATTAGACAAATTACTACTGTATATAAGGCTAAGTCCTATGGTCTATAATTGGCTGCTAGATTAGCCAAAAAGTGTTGCAATTCCAAAAAAAAAGCATTGTCTATTTGTTAACACTAGTTCTCTCTCATAACATTTGCTTGCATGTGAACTAGCAGCGAGATAGTTGCGCTGAATGGTTCAGCACCACAAAAATCACCTTTTCACTGAATGGTTCAGCACATCTAGATTTATTTTTTGATCTGACGGTTGAGATTGGTTACGCTGAACCAAACAGCGCTGGGCGCTGACGTGGACTGCTAAATTAACACACCATATGACTTAGGAGATTGTCCTAACTGACGTGGACCCCTAATCTAACTGCTAGATTAGCACACCATAGGACTTAGCCTAACAATGAAAGTAGTTGTACTTGCGCCAAACAGATTTAGGATTCAAATCCCCCACCCCGCGCATTTGGGGACTTTCTTTCTTTTCTCTTATAATACACATATAAAAAACTTTTCCTTAAAAAATTCAAGACAAGTCGACAGACACTAGGTTAAAAAATGGTGACTAAACGGTGACTAATTTTACTACGTACTACTTGATAAATTTTGGGAATGAGGTTGAAGATTTACTGCGTACTACTTGATAAATTTTGGGAATAGGGTTGAAGATTTTTGGCACAGTCTAATTTACTTGGTAATGAAAATATACTTCACTATTAGAAGCATTAGTTATCAAGTATAGTACTACAAATACCTTAATTATTGCTGGAATGAAGTTATTGCAGGTTCAATTGGTAGTACTGTTTGCAGTAATGGTTGTAGTTGGTCATCATCAACATTAACATCAACCACGTTCTTCTCTCGGAGTACCATGCCTCGATCGTGACAAGGAATATGGTCCATATTGACATTTAGTACCGAGGAATTAGGTGACATAATAGAATCTAGCATGCCCTCGCCATGATCATCAATTGCAGGAGAGGAAGAGATTTTATTCTGATTTTCGATTTCTATTTCTGTTTGCCGAAGTATATTTTGTAGATGAGCCAGAGCATCAACAAGAACAGACCTCTTATCATCTACATTTATCCCCCATTTATATACACATTTGATGAGATTAATATCCATGAAGAACAAAGAGAATAAGGTATACTAGATAAATATACCTTGGTGATATTTGGGGCGATAGATCTCAAAGTGAGCAACTGTTGGTTCAATCTTTTCCTTCTATTACGCTCTGACATTAGATTTTTACTAATAACTCGTGATGACTCGTTTGGTACTAAATCAACATTTTCTTCCTCTTCATCCTCCTCGTGATCAACTACAACTTGTTTCTGCTGTCTTCTCATTTTCTTCTGCTCATCCGTCAGTCGTTGCTGTCCATGTTCTTGCGGTCCTTGTTCTTGTTCTCGTACATATGGTCCTTGATCCTCAGGTGGTTGTTGGTCTGGAGCTGTACTAGGTTGACGATCTGGGAGTTTGTTGTCGTCGGAATCAATGGGTACATTGTCAATAAGAAAAGGCATAAATGGCAATGATGTTTGCGCTTGATGATGATTATAACAAACATCTGCAGCTTGTTGTTGCAGGGTTGATGTCTCGGTCATATCATAGTACTGATTGATAGAACAATTTGCTTGAAAATTATGGGTGACATCCAATAATAGAATTTCATCAGACGGATGCTTTTCATAGGATTGATTATGTGGATGATGAGAAAGATCTTGACCCGACTGATGATTGTACCGATCTTCATCTCGCTCATAACTAATAATATCATAGTCAAAACCGCTCATCATGCTCGTCGACATATGATCATCCTCAACACCACCAATACTCGGCGCTGCTGCATTATCCGTTTCCAGGCCTGTGCTACTAGTAAGAGTAGAGCTGTGATGACGATGTTGAACTTGGTGATGATTATGGTGCGAATTATCAACTATTACTACTTCCTCGTAAATATTCGCTTCTTCCTCTTGCATCAAAAAACCTACCAACACTTCGAATAAGTCATCCATGTGATGTGAGTTTTTTGAGTTGTTAGTACCCGTCAGAGAGAACAATGTTGTTAAACAGATCTCTCAGAGAAGATGATTTTTAGATTCATGAATTTCTTGATTTTTTTTTCATTACAGACTCGGGAAAGAGAAACTGATATATATAAAGACAAGCTGCTAACACCTGACTGACTAACCGACTCATTACAGCTGTAACTAGAAACCAACCAATCACTGACTAGCACCTGTCAGTGGACTCAAACCAATAGCTAACTAACACATGTCAGCACTCAAGTGATTCA
>JAJJMB010011896.1:7698158-7716242 GCA_023531105.1 Papaver atlanticum
CAAGCTGCTAACACCTGACTAACCGACTCATTACAGCTGTAACTAGAAACCAACCAATCACTGACTAGCACCTGTCAGTGTACTCAAACCAATAGCTAACTAACACTTGTCAGCACTCAAGTGATTTACACGCTTTAAGACTGATTCTCTAACAGTACCAAAAGCGGAACAAATAAAAAGACAGGGGGAACTTGTAGTGAACTGATGATCGAACCAATTATATATAGTAGTGTATATATACATTGCCATGAGAAAATCCAAATATAGCAGTGTTGGATACCTGAGAGTACTATTTTAGTACTATGTGTTATCTGTTCACTAACAAAAAAAGAAGATATTAGTGTAAGCCCATGGTTTTATAGAGATCCCAATGAGTTTTGAATTTAGGCCGCTGGTAATAACTTGACCAATGTACTACTGTGATATCGGCACTATTTATCTATTAGGTGTGCCAAATCGTAAACATTAAAACTGTTATTTAGCTGGAGATAGCAATGAAAGTCCACCATTTTAACCTAGCTCAATTTAAAACAAAAAACCCCAATCTGTCTCAGAAAACCCCACCCAAATGCAAATGGATAAGGTGGGGTTTCTTAATGTTGCGGGGTTTACAATAGTTTAAACCATTTTGCGGGTTTCTTAATGTTGAACCCACATAATAAGTGGTTTACAATAGTTTTCACAATAATCCTCCACTAAGAATTATGGCAGCTTTACCTGAAAAGTTGCAAGATCAATGTTAGCCATGCCGTGGGCTAATAAACACTCCGACCGTTCGAACACTCAAATTTCATAAGGGTCTCGAACCCCTTTCTTGTGTTTCTTTCGGAAACAAGATTAAATGGAAATTCTTTTACACATGTGCATTATTCTTTTAGCTACCTATAGAAAATTTGATTTTGTTTCGCCTATTGCTAAAGCCGTGGTCTCAAATTATTGTGGTGTGGCAATATTTCAATCTCTGTCATCTCCAAGTCCACCAAAAAGTTAACCGGACTTGCTTCGATTCTATGATCCTTCGGATCTTTTATGTGCTTATGGCCTTCCTCACCATGGTGATAGAAATATATTCTGGAAATATTTTCTCGGAGTTTTGTGCAATCCTGCAACACCCCCTTGCATGATGGTGAATTTTCAAGATATAACAATTTTGCGGACTTGGGGTTCTCAGGTCCTGCTTATACCTGGAACAACCAAGAAGTTCCAACCCAATCTTTGAGTGGATTGACAGAACACTAAACATGCCCGAACTCTAATTTTATTTTTAGAAGTAAATAGTTACTAAATCATAATTGGCGGTGAAACTTGTTTTTCGGTTAAAACCGTTGGTAAGACAAAAAACCCAAAAAAAAGAATTGAAAGCAAAAAAGTGAATACTAATCTCTCGACCTCTCATTCTAACAAAACCATTGACAAATAATTCCTTTTTCTTTCTCTCTCTAGTCTACACCCTTCTCCTCTCTCGACAGCATTATTTCTTGTAGACAAATTTCCTGAATTCCTTTTCTTCTTCCTCCTCTTCACCTCCATGATTCACCACTTGTAATGAAATTTTGATTATGGTCAAAATGATTGGTTTGTTACGCTAAATGATTGAAGCACGATACAAAAGACTGATCTGAAGAAAAAAGTGGTGTTAAAAATGGAGGTGCAGAGGTTAAAACAGTTGTTGCTTCTTTGGTCAAGAATCAGAAGTAATCGATTAGCCCTCGTGGGTGGAAACCACACTGCTGCCAGGTTTTGCAGTCGCTAATCTCTTAACCTCCATTACGTTCTGCTCTCTCCCTCTTTCTTTCTCTGTTTCTTTTCCCCCTCCCATCTTATCTCTCTTATAATTTTCTTATGCTCACGTCAAATAATTTTTCATTAATTCTTCCTCTCAAAATCTTGGTTTTCTAACACAGCGATCTTGCTTTTTTACTCTTTAAGATGATATTCATGATGATGAAATACAGTCCTACTAATTTTGATTTCTTTGGGAACCAGAAAATGGGTTGTAAAAACATGCCTGTTGAAGTGATATCTGACAATCAGTTGGTTATTAGGATACCGGATCCTAGAGTTTTGAGGCTTATTGCTCGTTCTGTGTTATTGGCTTTAGCTATTCTTGCAATACCCTTTATGGGTTCTTCTTTTCTTGGTAGTGTTGTTTCTGAAACTACCCATTTTCATGCATCCTCCGGGACATCTTATTATTATTCTGATGATTTTGGTTTATTACCAATGCTGTTTAAAGATTTACGCTCTGAAAGCTTGCTTAAATCAGGCGATAAAGCCGTCTTCTTTAGCGGTAGCGGTGAGAAGGTTAATCCACAGATTTTGGTTGTTAATGAGATGGATTTAATCTCTCATTCTGATATCCAACGTCAGAATTCTGTTTCTGATAATACGGTTGATTTTGTTTACGTTTCTGGTTTTCGTGTAAATGAATTCGTTGATAGAATTCTCAAGATAGGCGGAATTGTTACACTTCCTGTGAGTGGCAACCCTTTGAACAGCTTTCAGAAACCGTCTAATTACAGAATTGTTTACATTCGAAGATTCGAGACCACGTTTGTGGCATTGAAAAAAATTAGTAATTCTATGAACTCACTGAAAAAAAGTAGGAAACTTCTTTCATTTGATTCGGAAGTAGAAGAAGCCAAGAAAGCTGCATTGAATGGACTAGAAGGTGTTTTACTGGAACCACCAAGAAAATCTTCATCTGAATTCAAGAAGCACTTAAAAAGAACCAAGTACCTACCAGACATAATGGGCGACACACTAGACGAATACCCACGACGAGTTTTCATCGATGTAGGATCAGATGGTAAAAATACAGGATGGTTTGAGAGGAATTACCCAACAAGGAATCTAGATTTTAAGAAGTATAAGATAGAGATTGTAAATGAAGAAAGCGAGACAACAACAACGTCGGATATGACAGCAGTACAACAAGTAGGGATATCAGATTGGTTGAAGAAGAATGTGAAGAAAGAAGAGTATGTTGTAATGAAAGCTGAAGCTGAATTGGTTGAAGAAATGATGAATAGTAAAGTTGTATCTTTAGTAGATGAGCTTTTCTTAGAGTGTAAACATCAAGGACAAAAAGGTAGTGGTGGGAAAAAGAGTACTAGGAGAGCATATTGGGAATGCTTAGCTTTGTATGGAAGGTTAAGGGATGAAGGAGTTGCAGTTCATCAATGGTGGGGTTATTAGAAGAAAATTGATCATGACTAGAGAGAAAGAGTGGAAGAATTGTGTTTTGTTTTTATACGTAATTCTGTGTGTGCAAGTAGTGTTTTTCTCTTTTCTTTAGTAGTACTTTATGTGTATGCAAATGTAATGAGTGCTGAGAGTGTGATGTGGAGGGGAGTTCACCATTTTCTTTTTTTCTTTTCTTCTCTAGAAGTTTATGTAATGTAATTTCTGTTCTTTGTTTTTGCTGTTTGATCTCCTTATATTTGCTCTATAATAAGAGATTTTTATATTAACCTACTCATGTCATGATTTTCGTTTGCAATCTTTATATTAAGAGATTTTTATATTAACTGGACTGAACCAGAGGCCCTGTGGAGGCGGCGGCGCTGGAAATGGTGACTGATGGCATTGGCAAGCAAATTGGATGTGGAGCAATTCTTCCAACGTCTCTTCAAGGTTTCACCTTACTAGATTTGTGCCCGTGCTACGCACCGGGAATTTTACATTTTTTTATTTGGTGTGCGGGGCTTCGCCTCGTCCAGCCCTGTGGGGATGTAATTTTGATTTGGTGTGAGCAAGGCTTCGCCCCGCCCCGTAGAGATGCATTTTTGATTTGGTGTGCGCGGGGCTTCTCCCTGCCCCGTGGGGATGCATTTTTTATTTTGTGTGCGTGGGCTTCGCCCCGCCCCGTGGGGATGCAATTTTTATTTGGTGTGCGCGGGGTTTCGCCCAGCCCCGTGGAGATGCATTTTTTATTTGGTGTGCGCGGAGCTTCGCCCCGCCCCGTGGAGATGCCTTTTTTATTTGGTGTGTGCGGGGCTTCGCCCCGCCCCGTGGAGATGCATTTTTTATTTGGTGTGCGCGGGGCTTCGCCCCGTCCTGTTGCGATGCACTTTTGATTTGGTGTGCGCGGGGATTCGCACCGCCCCGTGGCGATGTATTTTTGATTTGGTGTGGCGGGCAAACACATTAAACAGGTGGAGAATATGTGTATATTTTATTTATTTTTTCATTTTATTTTCGCAGAAAATATGTGGATTTTTTTCCCCTTTATATATTAATTTGGAAATAAGAGTTCTTATACTGTAGATATTCGATTTCCAAATTGAATTTGGACTTCCATAAAATTCCAAACACGGTAGGTTAGGTTTTCCTTTTGAGTTTGTAATTTCTAAACCAATCATACGTTGCCAAGTGTCCTCGCGAATTCCAAATTGAATTTGATTTATTTTTTTAGTCTTTTCCTATTCTTTTTAAACCAATCATACGTTGCCAAGTGTCCTCGCGAATTCCAAATTGAATTTGGTTTCCTTTTTTTTTTATCTTTTTCTATTCTTTTTAAACCAATCATACGTTGCCAAGTGTCCTCACCAAAACGCTCGTTTCACAAAACTCAAAAAAGGCCTATTTCGGCCAATAGAAAGCGAGGGTTTCCTCGTCATTCAACGTGGGAGCTTTATTTATCTAGGCCCTTAAGTCTTTAGATATGGTAATACATTACACGGAAACCATAGTTTCACGCTAGGGGCTTTGTCATCCCCCCTAACTACTATCCTGCAGTAAAACCACAACCCCGTGACAGATGAGAAAACATTTGATTTGAGTTTGTCAGAGAATACAATGAATTAGCTACCTTCCTATAATTATGTTAGTAGAAAGGCATCTTGCATCACACCTTTTAGGATAACTCTTCCCCATTCAGGTAGGTTGTGAAAATCCTTTTGGTAGCAATAGCATACAGAAGATGCTGCTAGGGGAACAGAATGGCAACGCTAGTCTGGGGTTTGCTTACAAGTCACAAGCTTGAGAAATAGGCCCAGGTAGATGCCGTAAGGTCAGTTCCTATGCACCTCGCAAATTCAAGGATTTTCCACTTTTGCACTCACTGTGGATATAGTAAAGTGGCAAACACAACTGGCTAAACGGCCAATATTCCCCCTATCCAGTCGCGGTATTGTCTCTACCGAGCGATAAATACTTCATCGCTCGATGGTCACTATATATCGCTTGGTCATGTTTTCATCGCTAGCGATTTTGTCTCCGTCGCATGGCACTATGTAGGTTGCTCAGTGGTTCATCAACCGACAGCTAGTAATTAACCAATTCTCTATAAATGTTCAATCTCATACAATTCAACTTGTACTTTCTTTACACCGAAATAGCTTGTGCTCGCTTTATTCGAGAAGAAGATGTTGCTCTTATTCGATCTTGGATTTTCAGTTGCAAGTAGTGAAGATTTAAATTTAACCACTTTTAATAAGGAACATTATGCATGCTTCGAAGGTTTATGGTGTAAACCAGTAATGAAAATTGTAAAAGAACCAACAACCTTCAAAATAGATTTTCCATTATCAATAAGGATGTGAGGAATCATGCGGAGATTTTGTGGATGATAAACCAAGATCATCATGGATTATCCATCTGCGAGCGAGTGAGTATCTTAATAACTTTTTACTCTTTTAAAATAGTGCAGAGGCTATCAATGAAATAAAAGAAAAGGGTTCAGACCTCGAATTATTCCTATGAATAAAGCCTATATAGCAAAGATAATTATTTAGGCCTCGATTTCCCAACTATAAATACAAATCAGAATTAAACTCGAACAAGTTCAATAAAATAATGACTCAATTTTATTTAATTGAAATTATATTAACTTATTATTTATCTGTTTTTTTCAGAAAATTATAGCTCATTCCAAAAAAATTGAAGCCAACGGAAGACGGTTTAAGCGTGATTAATATTATGAAGTCTATAAGATCCATGTGCATGAATTTAATGTTGATTAAGTGTTACGTAATAATATTGTTTTTTTTTTTTTGGAAGCATAGTAATATTGTTATGTAATGCATGCACTATTTTTAGTTCAATGTGAGGTCTAATTGAAATTTTAAAACTTGAGTCCAAATATTTGCACCGCCCATAAACAGGGTTGCACATTCCGACTTTTTCTATTGGTTCCCAAATCACTTTAAGTGGTTTTTATTTTTATTTTATTTTCTTCCAGATAACTTAAAATTGCGTTTGAAAACGAAAGAGTATAAGAGCACCGTCTCTTTCTTCTTCCTCTCTCACATCTGCGTTCCTTTATTCTTCTCGTTTTGTATCTATCTTAATCTTCTCTACACATATTGTATGACGGCAATGATCCAATTCATCGTATGTTGCTCCTAGAAATCAATTTCCAATTGATTATAATGTTTAAAAATCAATATATGTATCTTCTTTTTTCTTTCTACAATAACCAAAATCAAAAGATTTTATCTCATATACCATTAACAAGTAAGATCAATTTGATATAAAAGATATATAGATAGTATTTGATTTTTTAAGATTACTAATTTCTCATATGGAGATTCAAGAGTGACGACAGAAGGGAGGTGCATAAGAGACATGAAAGAGAAAGTTGTATTTATCGAACCTTTACTCTTTTGTATTTTAATACAATTTTAGGGGGGAAAAATGGAAACCACATGAACAACTCAGGTAAAATAACATGCTCAAAAAAATTTCCGCAACACTTAAATCCCAAACTGAAGACTTCTTCTTACAAATCTTTAACTTGACAAAATTCCGAATTGGTTTGTTTGTCTCAAAACTTTAATAAAATGATTTGGGTGAACCTTGAGAAATAAAGGTCATCAGAAACATAAAGTGGTATTCCACTAGATTTTAATCTTCTTTCAGGAGACATATTCAGTTTTTCAAATCCTTCAAGTTTTCCCTTCAAGAATGTAGTATCAGAATGGTTAGATTAAAACAGTTTTAAGAGAGATTATAAGAATATTGATTCGTGTTCATGATATGTTTCGTAGTTCTTGAAAAGAAAATAGAAATAAAAAATAAAAGTAAAGTAAAGTAAAAGAAAGTTAACAAAATAAGTGGTTTTAGAAATTTTAATAACCAATAAGGACGGATGGAATGTGCACCCCAGTTTTTAAGGGGTGCACAAATTTGGACTCTTAAAACTTAATGGCAAGTTACCTGGGTGCACAAATTTGGACCCTTAAAACTAATGGTTTGGAAGTTAACAAGTTTTCATTATTAAAAAGAAAACAATTACATCAAACACTTGAATTTAAATTACATCCATAAATTACCAATTTCTGTAACCTTTAAAGATATACCCCGTCGAGTTTCTTGGATAAAGAGTGATGTTCAACATAGCAGATAACTCACTTCCATTTTGAGTCGAACGACGACTTCTTTGACTTCCACGACTTCTCAAATTTTGCTGACTTCCAACCGCCACGACTTGAACCTACACTACCATGACTTGAACCTACACGACAAACATTTAATAGTACAAATCTCAATAGTCAAATGATACTTAACCCACAACTTCACTTATTCAATCATAAAAATATACAAACCCCGCAACCAAAACCAATAATCATTAACATAAAGCAAGGACACTCAAATCCATTAAACAACATGAAACCACGCATAAATCAATATAAATCACAAAACCCACATGCAAATAGATGTCTTATACCATCCTCACTAATCCAAAAATCCAAAAAATGACTATTTTTCATTTTTTTAATCAAAATAAGGGGTTGTTAATAAGGAGATTAAGATACAAAGTATTATGAAAATGAGAGGGTACCAAGTACACCACCAATTTTTTTGTTAAGAAACATGTGTATAAACTAAACCTAATTCAATTGCAAATAGATCTAAATTAAAGATCCTTGAATATTTTGCATATAAATTTTTCTCTTATCTCTTCCACAATCAACATGTTTAAACACAAAGTCCGTGAACCTGATTGTGTAGAAGATATCTTGGACGATCTCTCAAATCAATATACAAGATCAATCTAGTCGTATCCAAATCAAGAGGATCTGAATTCTAACAAGTATGAAACTTGTGATCTATCTTTCAAGATACGAATTAAACAATAAAAAGTCTCGTTATTGATCACAATTAATAAGGACTTAAACTACCAGATTGATTACATCCTACCTATGTTATTCATAATATTGTATAAAACAATATAATGAGAAAAAGGGAAAAACATAAGACACCATAAGTTTTGTTAACGAAGAAAACTGCACCTACAAGAAAATCCCAAGACCTCGTCCAGCTTTGAACACCAAACTGTATTAAGCCTCTACAGACACTAGCCTACTATCAGACTTCATGCTGGAATGTAGTTGAAACCTAATTAAACCTCCAAGCAATTTAGTTGTAGTCGTGCTCCTTACATCTCTTGAACTTCGCAAGGCTCTATGCAATTGATTCCCTTAGCTGACGTCCTTTACATCCTAAGAGCTTCCTCAGCCTAAGTGGAGACTTTTGATACCAATCTTCCTCTAACAGATAAGCCTAATTTATTTTCATTTTAATCCTTAGATATAGGTTTGGGAATGTGTTTGTAATAGAAAAAGTCTAGCAAACCTCACTAATCTTGAACAGTTGCACTCAGTTAGATGAGAAGCCTGGATTATTAACCACCTGTCAAGAACAATCCAAACAAATCGATGAAGAGTTTAGATATCTATCTTGAGGAGTCACAAAGTCTGAAATGAAGAGAATTTTTTTGATTTTATCTATCTCGTTCCTGATCTGAGATAACAAGAACCTCGAAGATCAACAAGAACAAGATCCAGATATACGAACTATCATGTAAAAGATAGTCAGATCAGGTTTCACGAATCCCAAAGTAAAGTCTTTAAGTCGCAACCTAATTATGTTTCAAATAGGAAACATAGGTTTTATAGGATGATTCTAGCAAGAAACTAGGACATAGAAATTCCAGGGGTTAAGAAATCATGTTACATAAATCTCTCTATTTATAGATTTTCAAGGCTCTAAGTATCTTTGAATTCAAGCTAAGATAACTGGTTTCAGTTTAGATAACATTCTTACTAGGAATTCATGTAAGCATGTGAGAAGTTCTCCATGACATTACATAGAAGAATATACACTGCGGTCCAGGGTTCTAGAACCGTGTACAATTGTAGTTCATATTGGCAAGTATGCCTTTTGAACTTCCAAGCACAAATCATGTTCATTAGCACTCAAGACTTAAACCATGATTCAACAAACACATAGTGATTTAGTGAATAAATTTATCTTTGAAGTGTTTATGAGAGTTGTAGCAATGCCAAACGTATTTGTGAAAATAGTTTATGAACATCGGCTTAGTTCTCTACTTGGTAGGTACGTATAGGGGTATGCATACTTGAGGACCAGTCCGTGAACTCATTATGTTGGGGTACACGTACTGGGTATGTATACCCTTAATCATTCACGAACTCAGATCCCATGGGTACGAGTACTGGGTATACGTACCTCACTCCCATTCAATTCCTTAGAATTTAAGGGTACGCGTACTGGGTTTGCGTACCTACTCTATTTCGGAACTCAAATCACTAGGATACGCATACTGGGTATGCATACCTACCATGTGTCCAGAATTTCAGTAAGTTCTTAAAATTATTTTCATATAATTTGGAACGTTCCCTATCGCACTAGATAATAAATATAATTTCTTGGGCAATTTCCAAATGATCAAATTGAAACAAAAATAGTTCATGAACGTTAAATTATTTTTAACCAAGATTGTTAAGGATCTATGAACATCCATTGATTAAATCAAATTTTGAGAGATTTATTAAGAATCTATGAACATCCATTGCTTAAATCATGTTTCGAGAGATTTATCAAGACAAGCTTGACTCAAAATTTCTTTTTTGCAATATTAAATCTACTAAAATCATACGACATAGTCTCATAAGATACAATGGTAAATTCCATGAGTAAATAGGATGGTTCAGTCTTCACATGCCTCTTTGTCGATGAACTTCTTCAAATGTCTTCTATTGTTCTTCAGTCTTCAATCTTCAAGGGTTATTCAGTGATGTCTGATACTCAACTACCATACTCCAATCCTAGTCCGAGACTTGACTTTAGTAGACTATAAATCAAGTTATAGTTTTGTGCATCTAACATTGACAACAAGCTTGAGATAACAAAAATTACGAGTTCGGTCGAGCAGTGATGATGGTTAAGAATTTCAATGAATAGAAGCAGTAATCAATGGTTAAATATTGAAGAGAAACTCCCAACGATTTCAATGATACTATGGATTCAAATTTTCGTTAAGAATTGATTTTGGTGGTGATGATGGTTATCGAACCCTTTGGTATTTCTTCTCTAGTTCTCTAACAGTGAAAGAAGAATAAACAAAAAAAAAGATAAATTTCTTTTTACTTTTTTCTATGTGCAAGACCGGACAGATCATGAACCGGTTACGCTAGTTCAGGAACTAGACTCACACTAATTCTTAGTTCATGTTACGTGAACCGCACATGTGCAAACCAAGAGTGACAAATTAATATTTTTCTTGTATATCTTTCCTTGGTCAATAAGATTATATGTCAACATTAATCTCATAGCATATACTGTTTTTTGCCTCTTTTTTTTCTTCTTGGATCATGTTCTTGTCTCTTGCTTAGGAGTTGGATAAGCAAGAAGAATTTTTATTTTAAGCAGAAAAAGTGTTGATACCCACTGAAAAAGTGGGGGTACAACAACCTCACCCAATAATTCGCTTAGCAATCTGTAGGGACTAACTCCAATATACTTTTAAGAGAATCAACTAGACAGTCAGACTCAATCTTAATAAAAAGTCTATCAAGGAGTTATATCTCAATTTCTCGATTCAATAGTTACTCAACCAAATAAAAATCTGCGAGTCTAATTGAATACAAGAGAAATTAACTTGAACGGTACCAAAGACCAATGTTCAAGTATCAATCAATTTCAATCAACAACCAGAGGTCGGATTTCCCAATTGATTGATTCAACGCACAACCTGTGATATTTCAATTATATAACAAAATATAATACGGAAAAGAAATAACACAGACACCAGAAGCTTTGTTAACGAGGAAACCGCAAATGCAGAAAACCCCCGGGACCTAGTCCAGATTGAACACACACTGTATTAAGCCGCTACAGACACTAGCCTACTACAAACTAACTTCGGTCTGGATTGTAGTTGAACCCCAATCAATCTCACACTGATCCAAGGTACAGTTGCGCTCCTTACGTCTCTGATCCCAGCAGGATACTACGCACTTGATTCCCTTAGCTGATCTCATCCACAACTAAGAGTTGCTACGACCCAAAGTCGAAGACTTTAATAAACAAATCTGTATCACACAGAAAAGTCTATAGTAATAGATAAATCTGTCTCCCACAGAAATACCTACGAGTTTTGTTCTGTCTTTTGATAAATCAAGGTGAACAGGAACCAATCGATAATCCGGACTTATATTCCCGAAGAACAGCCTAGAATTATCAATCACCTCACAATAATCTTAATCGACTAGCGAAACAAGATATTGTGGAATCACAAATGATGAGACGAAGATGTTTGTGACTACTTTTCTATCTTGCCTATAGGAGAAATTAATCTCAAGCCAATCTTACGATTGTACTCAAATACGATAGAAACAGCAAGATCAGATCACGCAACTACAGAGAAAATAGTTGGGTCTGGCTTCACAATCCCAATGAAGTCTTCAAGTCGTTAACCTATAGGGTCTCGATAGAAACCTATGGTTAAAGGAGAATCGACTCTAGCTTATACAACTAGTATCACACAGGAGGTGTGGGGATTAACTTTCCCAGTTGCTAGAGTTCTCCTTTATACAGTCTCCAAATCAGGGTTTGCAATCTAAGTTACCTTGGTAACAAAGCATTCAATATTCACCGTTAGATGAAAACCTGATTAGATTCAAGCTAATATCTTTCAACCGTTAGATCGAACTTAGCTTGTTATACACAAATGAAATATACGTCATTTAGGTTTGTGTAACCGTACCTAAACGTGTACAAGTCTTTGGTTCAACAGTAGTTAACCAAATGGTTAGCCATATGAGCACTTTCATATCAACCATATTCATCTTCACCTTAACTAGTTCAAATGACTCAAAAGAACTAGTTAGAGAGTTGTTCAATTGCTTAGATCTCATAGAAGTATACAAGACATAATCGAAGCAAAATCGGTTTTGATTCACTCGAATCGATTCATGAACTTTATAGCCACGGTTTGCAAATATGCATTCCTTAGAAAGTAACACACTTAACACTACACCAAATATGGGTTTTAGCAACTCAGATTCGCAACAGAAATGTAGCTGTTGCGAGTTTTCTGTTGCTAAACATTCGCAACATGCATTTCTGTTGCGAATTTCGCAACTGTTGCTAAACATTTCTGTTGCTAAACATTTCTGTTGCGAATTTCGCAACTGTTTTTCTTTCACGCGTGCTAGTTACGTGTGTGGCAGCAAACCTCTGCAAACACTTTACATTTTTTCAGGCATGCCAATTTCGCGTGTGCATACTACTTTATCCTTAGAAAAATATCTATCAGTTTCACCACTCGACTCGACCTCTCTCTCACTCTCTGAAGAAGAAACTCTCCAGATCCAAAGAAGAAATTCTCCGGCAATTGAAACCAGAGCAAGCTAGGTTTGTGTATTTTGTTATTTCTTTATTTAAATCGATTAATGATGTATTCTGTTTGTGTATTTTTGCAGATTGATAGTTAGGGTTTCGTTTTTATGTTTGTTGATGGGTTTTTTATGCTATTTTTGCAGGTGGAAGATTCAATATGAGATTTCA
The DNA here is from genome assembly GCA_023531105.1 of Papaver atlanticum. Lineage (NCBI taxonomy): Eukaryota > Viridiplantae > Streptophyta > Magnoliopsida > Ranunculales > Papaveraceae > Papaver > Papaver atlanticum. Next base: position 7,710,978 of record JAJJMB010011896.1, read on the forward strand.
TAAGGATTTCTAGGGTTTAAGATTCACCATCATCATCATCAACATCAAAAACCCCTTAATCCCTCAACAACCACAACTCCATCGATTGGGTTTCTTCATCTTAAAGGATTTCTAGGGTTTCACAATCTCTTCCAAGTTTTCTTACTTTCTCAAATAGGTGTACTACGAAACCTGATTTGTTGCTTATAAGGTTCTTCATCACTTCTTGGTAAATGATATGTGATTTTCTAACCCTGGTTTTTGTTTAACTTCACTGTATTAGGGGTTTTGTCATTTGAAATTTTTGGTTAGAAATTGAAGCTGTTTCTTACAAGGTAAAAGCCCCTTTCTTCTAAATCTAGGTTTAGTTTGTAAAAGCTTACTTTTTCCTGTCTAATGGCTGCTTCTATTTTTGTTTATTTTTTTCCAACAATGAGAATTATGAATTGAAATGGTTTTGATTGAAAAAGATGTGTCTTAGGTTTGTTATTATTGCAGATGCACTTCGGGATAGTAATTGCTACAAGAGGTAATCAGATTCCAAGAAAACAAGTCACTGCTTCAAAAACCGCATTTGGCAGCTAGAGTTTTAAATCCCTCCACAGTGTATGCATCTCATCTCATTTCATTGATTTGATAGTATATGTTCAGATGCTGCGAGTGTGACCAACTTCTTGAGGAGGTTTGGGACCCTTGTCCGTAGGTTCACCCTATCTCTTAGAGGTCTCAAAACAAATGAAGTTCTGTCACTATGAGGCTATCCGACTTTTTTGTCTTTGCTAGAGGTAGAGGACGGTACAGTAATAGTACAAGAACGTGTCAGTTAAAAATGTTGGTCTGGCATTATTGTGGTGTGTTCACCACTTATATACTGGAAAGCATGTACTTGTGCCTAATAAATATAACTTTTCTGCCATATCTGATAGGCTGTTTGCATTTCCACTGACTGATCTTTTATGTGCCTCCTTATTTGATGCTCTTCTTGGTGGCGCTAGCCCTAAACAAGTAGTTACCTGTTTATATGCCCGAATGACTTTAGGTTCCCCATTACTCATGCAAAGCCATTTGGTAATTATATGCGATTAGGCAATCTTACAAGTGCCTTGACTCCTGTAGGTGTTGCAGAAATACAGTCAATCGGAAAAGCACCGGGGCAAGGGTTCTCAATTCATCCTTCCTCAGATGTTGGTGCTTATTTTTAGATTTTTGTCAAGCTGCGAGGAAGTAGCTTCAAGATTGAAATTTTTCAAAGATCTACTCGATCTTCTTGATTCAAACCCTTCAAATATTGAAGAACTGATGATATTGCAGGCTCTATATTATTGTCATTTTATTTACCCTTCCAAAAATCTCTCTAATTGTATAAAATCTCAAACAGGAATATAGGTGGAATTCCTGGCTAGCAACATCAGTTTCAAGGATTGACATGTTTATGAAGTACAAAGCAGAGGAACAAAATATATCTGATGATATTATGACGGAGCATCATCTTGCTAGGAACTTATTTTGGGTTGTTATTTCAGTTATGCTCACTGTGTAAAAAATTGATGGCATCAAATTGAAGAGACTTTGAATTTTCTACTCGTGCACTTTGATCAAGTATGCTAATAACCACAATCTTGTATTTGTTGTTTCATATAGCTCTGCAATCTTCATTAACTTATATAAATTTTAGGTAGTCAATTTGGCAATTCCCTCCAATTGTGTTCATGAATTTCCGTAGGAGGAACTCGTACTTCGGAAATTTCCGCTCGACATAATTGATGATCGAACAGGAAAGCTGGTAGAGTTATCATCTGAGGACAATATTTTGGTCTCAAAACCAAGTCGAGACAATACGTTGTACCTGGTGAGCCTGATCGATGAGATGCTTGTGTTTGATTTGGAAATTAAGCTTCCGGTATTTTGGTTGATCTTAAGTCTTCCACATGTGTTCTACCTTTCCTTATTAATACTTCTTTTTCATTAATTTTAGCTAGAAACTTAATGGAGATACCCTATCTCTTTTGGCAGTAGCTTGGATTTTCCTGCGGATTGCCTAGAACTTGAAAGTCACAAAGATCTTACTACTACTTTGTTAGAGTCTGTTTTAGGGGATGTTGGTTGATGTAATTTTAGATAGTGGTAGGAAATGAGGTTGTCGTTCACTCGGATTTGTAGAGATTAAAGTTTTTAAAAATACTAAATAAATATATACAAAGATATTTAACAATGGGCGAGAGGTACCGGGACTTAGGATTTAGCCAATCTTTATAATATAAGGTTCACTTATTTATTCTCAACAATTTTAGCTCAAGAAATATAAACATAGACTCTATTTTTGCCAAGGTAGATTCTCAAAACATTGATTGTAAATGTTAAGCATGGGACATCAAATCACCTAAGCTAAGCATGACCCATCTAATCAAATGACAACCAATTTATACATTCTTCACGCGCATGCAGCTGTATTTCTTTCATTCTATACATTCTTCACGCTCCAGGATATCTATTGAGTCTTCCAAACACGTGCAGTACACGTTTAAATTTCTCACAACTCGTGCAAGCTCATGTTTTTCCTCCAACTCCCTGTTTGGATTAAAACAAGTTATCTAGCCAAATTTGATCGATAAAATAACCCATACAAGATTTCTATAGTCATATCACGTCTACCCACTAAGTTTCAGGGATTGAATCTCACTAAATCACGTCCAAACATCCGATTGAAATTCTGGCAGTGAAAGGGAATATTTTCCCGCCAAAAATATTTTTTTGAATTTGAGAAGAACATGTCCTCCCCCTAATCCTGCACGGGTGTCCCTTTAGCACTTGTCTTATGGGGTGCAAATAGTAATTTTTGGGCGTAGATAGTAATTTTTCCGGAGTTCCTCCGACACATTTTTGGGTGCTTCCGGTGCATTTCTGGGGTTCCTTTAGTATTCTATCCTGGGGTGTAAAACACCACTTTTCGAGCCAATTTTTCCGCAAGAGCTTATTCCCTAGAAAAGACTTAAAGCAACTTTATTAGAAATAAAATGAGTCCTAGATAATGTAGTTATGGGTGAAAATACGTCACACTTACGTGCTTATCATTGGTGGCCAAGCTCTTAGGTACTTGTGAACTCTATCTTGCTGGTCTTTTATTTGTTCTTTTTTTTAGTTGTTCTAATGTCAACTCAATATGTATGAAGTTCAGTATGTTTCTATTGTTTCTTCAAGACTTTGTGATATCTGTCTTCTCATTTTGAATTTGAAGTTTCACTTAATTCTGTATTCATATGAATCACCCTATTTCTTAGAGGTCTCAAATCAAATAAAGTTCTGTCACTATAAGGCTATCCGACTTTTTTTTCTTTGCTAGAGGTAGAGGACGGTACAGTAATAGTACAAGAACGTGTCAGTTAAAAATGTTGGTCCGGCACTATTATGGTGTGGTCACCACTTATCTACTGGAAAGCATGATACCTGTGCCTAAAAGCTGATTGGCCAGTATAACATATTTTGAATTCCAAACTCTTTAGCAGCTTGTAAAGTGAAGCTCATACAACCATCAGAAACGATACAACTCATAGGAGGGACATTTGAATATGTAGTATTATTTAGTCGATGAATAAGATTTTGAAAAGGCTCTAAGCAGTTCTTTTGTGTTGACATGGACAGGGTTGGGATATCTTGGATGGCCCTCTTGCATTTAGTAAACGCTGATGATTGAATTCTATGTTTACAAAGGTTATTTGAAACCCTCTGAAATGATTGAATCTTTGCATTTAGTGACTGAACTGGGTATGGTATGCAAACCACATGAATCTTGTCCATGCTGTTTAATCTTTGTCTCTCGGTCTCTCTCTCTCTCTCTCTGTAGAGTTGGGGAGATTACTGCTAGTTTTCGCATTTTTATAGGAAAATAGTAGGCAGACATGTATTTCAGGTTTACCACAACTTTTTGGTTGTGGATATCTTTCAACCATGTAAACAATCTCTCATAGAAAATTACAACGAAAACCATGAATGAAGGTCTGAAGGATAGTATAATTAAAAATGTATTAATAGATAAACGATCTTGCACCGCATCGATAGTTGTTGAGCCCTTTCTTGATCTGTAATTATGTTGTAGTTTATAGCAGGGCGAACCTATTCTCGTTTTAATGTATTGAGAGTGACCATTTAAACCATGCTGTAATTAAGAGCAATTATGCAATCTTGTGATTCTTTTGTTCATGGGCTTGACAGCTGGGATTACCTTTCTGGATTTGATAGAATTGCAGGATTTATGGGCAGTTCCTGGATACAAATAGAAATGGGGGATTTTTTTTTGACTAGGTCAATGAGGACTGACCTTTTTTTTTTTTTGCTGTTGCAAGCAATTCGCAACAGCTAGAGTCTGTTGCTAAATTTTTACCGCAACTTTTTTGGGTCAGTATCCATTGACTTGGTCAAGAATTCTGAACTAATAGTAAAATATTCCGCAACTGCCACCTAGCTGTTGCTAAATTTTTAAGTCGCAACAGCTGGAAACAGTTGCGACTCGAAATTCGCAACAGCTACATTTCCGTTGCGAAAATTCGAGTCGCCCCCCTTCGCAACAGCTGAGTGCAGTTGCGACCCCAATTTGCAACAGCGACAACCAGTTGCAAAACTCCATTTTTGGTGTAGTGTAAGTATGCGTACGGGAATGCGTACTTAAGTAACCGGATTTGAGTTTGTTTTGGTTTCCAAACATAGCAGAAAATCACGGACGTGAACTTTCCGCCAGTATGCGTACGGATACGCATACTTAGGTAACCGGATTGAGTTGGTTTTGATTTCCAAACTCAACAGAAATTCACGGACAAGAACTGTAGCGCCCCAAAAGCTAGCAGCTGACTAATCCAAGAGATTAACTAAATAAAGAGGCACTACGAATCTAATTCAAATACTTAAAAATTTAATTAAGAAATCTGCTACAAAACTTAACCCAAAACTAGCCCCGCTCTGAAATATATATATATATATATATATATATACAAGAACTCCTCTCAAATGATACATATACAATAGTCATTTGGTTTCAAATAGAACATACAACATAATAAACATAGCAAAAGTTGACCAACTAACGAACTCAACTCCTCGAAGCTTCCACTACGCAACTCTGATCTGTCTCTGAAACTGAAAGTGGGAATAGGTGAGCACATCATCCCTAAAAGGGGTGCCCAGTAGGAATAACATTTAACTTTCAAGTAATCATTGGAAATGATTTGAAAACAATTCATGTTTTCCCTAAACATTAAAACACAATCAATTTCACATAGGTAAACAATCATGTAT
>JAJJMB010011896.1:7716252-7832849 GCA_023531105.1 Papaver atlanticum
CATACGCTGCATTCTCAACTTAACTACACAACAGCTTCACCACAATACAACTAATTCTCTCATTTCCAACACATACATCATTTATCTTCAACATAGCCAAACATATAACACTTCAATAATCTAACCTGAGTTCAGCCTCATTCTCTTCAACTTCATCACCACCTGCAACACCAACACCAATTCATCATAATTACACAAGCAGACCACAACCATTGCATAAAGTCTTAGAGTTCTGTCTAAACTCCTAGATCAGAATTTAATCCATTCTACTCTCAGCCAGGTACTGCAACACCACCCGACCTTTCACAGCAACACTCAACCAATCATCTCACCAATACCATTCCCTTGTTCAGTTCATTACAAACCAACACAGTTTCCTGTAACTAACATTTATACCAATTCTAAAACCCAAATTCTACTTCATCCTTAACATGTACAAATCTCTATAAATCAATATAAACATAAACTACCACCATACACAGTTCCATGTCATACCCAATTCAAGTCATAACTTCATAAATTATCATAAACTCAACAATGAACAAATCCACTAAATTGAATAAGAGAACTACTACCTTTGATTTATCTGGCTCAGGCAATTGAGATTAAATCAACCCTTCTTCACTTTGTCTCAATTCAACTAATCATATCAATCTAAAACTTCCAGAACCTCTAATCTTCCCCATAAACTCTCTACTTCATATTTTACATCTTCTCTGAATTTATTATAACCCCTAACTCATAAATCGAATCAATCTTCAGTGCTAGCACAACTCAACTTCAATCCAAACTATAATTCACGACAAACACATCTTTAATCTATTACTTAAAGTATTGAGTTCATCATCTAATTCTTCTTTGAGTTCATCTTATGAAACCCTAATTTCTTAAATCATCTCCAAATAACTTCAGAACTTCAATTAAACTTCGACCCATTCGTTCTTCATCTAACGGCAACCCAAATCACTCATCAATTTTCTTAAGAAACCAACATAATCACCAAAACTCTAGCTTGGTTCTCTGTGTTCTAATTCTTCAACCTCTAATTGATTTTCTTTATGAATAATCACCACACCATCTCCTTCATCATACAAACATGCTCATCAACTAACTCCCTTCGATTAATTCTCTCACTAACCCTCGATCAAACTGGCAGAAGGACGGACAGAGAAAAGAAAAGAAAGGGAGGAAGAAGAAGAAAGAAGAAGGAGAAGATAAGAGAATGAATCTCTCTTCGAATTGGTTTTGGATAAAACCAAAGGAAATTTATCAAGGCGTCCACGAAACGGATAAGGTCAGCCCAGGTCGGTTTTACAGCAAAAAGACTATTTTACCCTTCTTACGAAACTGACGATATCTTCTTCGTCGGGTATTTGAATGACGCGTTCGAGAAGTCCATTTCGCCTAACTTTTCGATATCTATCTAATGATACTAATTTCGTATCTATATCGTTGTTAGATTAATTACTATTAATTAATGCTCGTGTTAAACTAATCGAGTAACTATCGGCTAATTCGTCTCTTGACTGGTCTAATAGAGTTGACGAGCTTGAGGGTCTTTGCATGAACTTCCGCCAGTACGGGTACGCATACTTACCCAGTCTCCATCAACCATTTAGTACACACACAAGTATGCATACATTTGGTTCCCGGTTTTGGACTTATACACTAATGCGCGAACACATTATATGCTTATATCCAAGGATGGTTACATGTTCTAAACTCTCATTTCAATCATTGAAACATTCTTAGAGGATGTTAAATAGAGGTTACTCACACACTATTTTTCATCAAAGCAATTTTCAAGATATTGAAATAACCAACATGACTTTCGTCACTTGTAAAGATGAACTTGGCCAAAGCGAAAGCTTACCAACACATATTTCGAGAAAAAGATAAGCGAGATAAACTCGGCTCGAAATAGCAAATGTGTATAATCGAAGTCTATATAGTAATACGACTTTTGTCTCAAGATAGGAGATAGAGTAGATAGATTTTTTGAGTGATAGATAAGTTCAAGTCTCCACATACCTTTTAGTCGATGAAGTTCCACCAGTTCCTTGAGTAGTTCTTCGTCTTTGTATGATGAACGCCGTGGAGTCTAGAGCTCAACTACACTTTCTATCCTAGTCCGATACTTAGCTATAAGTATACTAGAATTCAAGACTTATAGTTTTGGCAACTAAACTTGACAACAAGCTTGAGATAGCAACGCTTGCGAGTTCGACCGAGCAGTGCTCTAACACCCACAATGAGTCAGTACATTTAAGGCTTGTAAAATTGTGGATCCATCGAGTATGGATGACTTCTAATTGGTAGAACTAAAAATGCATTATTGTCTCACAGAGTCAGTCAAAAACTACTAACTTGTCACATAACATGATGATGAGTGGACACATCTCCAAGGAGCGAAGCTCAACAGAAGGAGACCAGAATTTTCTTCTCAGAAAAGGAAATCAAAAACAATATCTGATAGTGAAATACTCCAATGAAGATTTTTCTCAGAAAAGCTTGGTTATATTATGCACAGAGTGACTTCTTTCCAACTATTTTCAATTTCAAAAGGATCGAGAAAAGCATAGTTACTTATAATAAAAAGAAATTTCCATGGTGACATCGATCCACATTTACATTTACATAGAGTGGTGTGATTAAGTGAGCAACCTTGATGCCTCAGCTTATAACTCTTTAGTAACAACACCTAGAGAAAGTGCTTTGCATTTCACAAGACAACTTTTTTGTTAAAAAAGAGGATTCTTGACTTTTTCATTATGGAAAACGATTTTGACTTTATGTTGACTATTCTGTGTCCAGATTTTAGTAAGTTCTGAAAACTCTCTTTAAATAATTTGAGACATTTCCTATCGCCATAGATAATAAATATAATTTTTGGGGCAATTTCCAAATGATCAACTTGAAACAAAAATAGTTCATGAATAATAAATTGTTCTCAACCAAGATTGATAAGGATCTATGAACATCCATTGCTTGAATCATATTTCAGAGAGACTTATCAAGACAACCTCGACTTGAAATTTTTTATTTGCAATATTAAATCTACTAAAACCGTACGATATAGTCTCATAAGATAAAATTGTAAATGATGTGAGTAAATAGGATGGTTCGGTCTTCACATACCTCTTTGTCGATGAAGTTCTCCAAATGTCATCGTTTGATCTTTAGTCTTCAAAATCTTCGAGGGTTATTCAATGATGTTTAATACTCAACTACCATACTCTAATCCTTGTCTGAGACCCGACTTTAATAGACTAGAAAACAAGATATAGTTTTGTTCATCTAACATTGACACCAATCTTGAGATTGAAAAACTCGCAAGTTCGACCGAGCAGTTCTCTAACACACTGCATTTCTTTCTCCAGTTTGAAATGAAAGTTTTTGTTGATTCATGGCTTGTGTATAAAGCTAATATAATGAACTTGTTGTGTTACAGAAAGTTGAATACATGGTTCGATCAAATTCATCAAGATAATAACGATTTATTTTCTCTTTTCCCCCATCAATACAACAATAAATTTCTCTAAATCTCATTTTTATTTTCGCTCAATACCCTAATTTCATAGAAGAAAAAGAGGCGGAATTGGTTTTGGTTTGTGTGCGATAAGGGTTTTCTAATTTTATGGAGAAAATTACAGCAAAAGCCAGAAAGCGTGGCACGAAGATTATATATGTACTACACGTTTACTAAAAGGGTTCTTTTCTTTTATGACTAGACAATCTAAGTATGCTTTCTCGAACGTGGAGAAATATCATTTTTTCAGATTGAATGTCGATTCCAGTAATCTATGCCACTCAAAAACTAAGAAAAACCCTCAACATCTTCTTCCTCTGCTCAAATCTAGTTTTTTGAATTTATTGTTTTTATGAATATTAGATATAGTTGATTTTGATTTAAAAGGTATTGTTTATTTTCAATTGTTTTATTAGAGCGATTCTATCTACATTTTTATTAAAAAAAATTCTTCCGATGATCGTGTTTTCTTACCTTGATACAAGTACATCGGCGATCCGATCAAGTTCTTCTTCATCAGAAAATAGATTTAGGGCTCCTAGTTAATCACTATACATGAATTTTTTTTGGGAAAATCACTCCTCTATTACAGGAGTATTTTTTTCCCAAGAAGAAAATCTATCAAAATGGTTGATTTATAATTCCGAGTAGCATTTCTTCTTCAATCTCAAAGTACAAGAATTTGGGTGTTATCATTGTAGATCGCTCTTTCTTTTCGCGTTTTATTAATTAGTTTTTTGCATTTCTTTTTGTATTTGTTTCATATTATAATGTACTTGTTTCTCTTGAAAACCACTATGTAAACGTTTCTTATGGAATAAAATACTTATGGTTTGATGATGGAAAAAAAATTGGTATTGAAATTTATTTTCGTGCGCAAACTCCTTTAAAGAGTGTGAGTTTGACATGTTCATCTGAGGGGTTAAATATTTAAGGATAGTCATATTACCGTGTGTACTTAGGATCTCATCCTTCCTTACGAGACACTTCAAATTAAATCAATAGAGGAGTTTAAAAAGCCACACCCACAATTATTATATAGTGTGCACAAAATCAGATTCTTTATACAGCGAGACTTTAATTTCGTATATACTAAATTTAAAAGGTGTTTACACGTTATTAATTCTCGTTCTTTGGTTTAGTTTTGGTAGCTATATAACTAGAGAAGAAACTTTAAAACGCAAGGAAATTAGATCAATTGATAATTTATTTATTTTAAATTTTTTTTGAAGTCATTTGATAACCACTTAAACAAGTAAGGGAAAAAAAAAATCAGATTAACACTTCTCAAAAGGATGTGCATAAAATTGGATTAACACTTTTTTAAAAACTGAAATCACTTGATAACTACTTATACAAATATTTCATCTTTTATGAATATGAATATAAATTTGAATAAAATACATGTGATACGTGTGGCATCACATATATATACAGGACCTAACAAATAAAGAAGGTGTTTCGTTTGATCATCTTCTTTGAGTTCGTCTTCAATTGATTCTGTTTGTTACACTGATATTGTCTTATTCTTGATCATCTTCAATTGATCATGTCTTGATAATGGAGTCTCAAGGAACATTAAAGGAGGTATATATGAAAGGTATTGGGAAACCTAATTCAACGAATTTTGAAGGGAAAAAAGATTGGGATAACAACAGTAGGACGATGTTCGTGAACGAAACTCCTCCTCCTCCTCCTCACCAAGGAAGGAGGTCTGTGGGTATGGGAAATTGGTGTGTTATGCCACGGCTGAATGGGTTCAATTTTTTCGATACTCAGTTAACAAGAAGATGGCAATAGGAGTATCCTGAAATCGTTGATGTGCAATATTTATATGATAAAAGATTGAACAACTTTTATTAAATGATTGAAGAAAATCTAACAAGTAGACTAAGTAAAGTTTCAAAATTTATGCAACCATGTGGAAGCTAAGTTGTTTAAGGAAGCTTCAACTAAGAAAAAGTATAAAGATCTTGCAACATTGGTGAGTCGGGTTAGAGTTGCAATCAGAAGTATACGATCTCAAATTAGAAGAAGATACCCTAGAGTGTTTGATAATCAAGTAATACAGGTGGACAAGTGAAGAAGGAGCATGTAGATTATTAGTAGTCAGTCGACAACGCCGCCGCCATATGAACAAATCTTGTAATATATATTTCAAGACACGAATTCAACAAGAACGAGTCTTTTAGTTTTTTTTACAGTTGAGTTAATACTATCTTGGTTTAACGACGTATAACATGTGATATTTCAATTAAAATAATAAAATAATATAAAGCAATAAATAAATAACACAGACATCAGAAGTTTTTGTTAACGAAGAAACTACAATGTTGTAAAAAAATCCCGTGACCCAGTCTTGATTGAAAACACACTAATTTAAGCTGTTGCAATACTGACTAGATGTAATACCTGCTTCAGTTGTACTCGTGCACTTGTAAAACTCCTAGAAGAACATGAATTCTCTTTAGGAATTTTTCTTGTAAATCTTCTAACAGAACGCCAATTCTCTGTAGAACATGCTCTTGAAAATCTTCTAGCAGAACGTTAATTTGTTTTAGAAGATGCTCGTCAAAATTAGGTTATACACGTTCCACATCCTAACTAATTCTCCCTCACAAAATCACCAAGAAATAATATAGAAATTTCTTGATTTATCAAATCTATGGTTTATGAAAAACACCTCCGATACAGGTTCCATAACTATCAAAGAAGATAGCTTGAATATGCTTTAAGAACCCCGAGTAAAGTCTTTAAAATCTCACTCTTGTTCGTGAAGAACAAAGATGTGGAAAACAACCTTATGCAACTCACGCACAATTTTCCAAGGAATGGTGTTAGAGCATTATTAGTAGATTTGTGTTGTTACATGAAACTTTTATTTATAGTGAATAATCAAGCTTAGGTTGCTTAGAAACAAAGCAATCTTGTCTAGGAAAGAAAAAACCAAGTACTTGACTAAAATAAGCCTTTAGTTACGTATCTATGGTTTAAGTTCGCAAAACTATTGCTAAAAGTTTTTGTACAATTTCCAATTCACGAAATCAACCTTTAGCCGCACATTTTTCAACTTTAGTAAATCACTCATAACTTCTTCGTTATAATTCGGAATTGAGTGATTCTTGGCTTGTTGGTTTCGTATTTTCATCCACTATAATATGAAGACCATTTCCAGGTATATGGTTATTTTTACTAAATATTTAGGCTCAGAAACTCCTCGGGTGTATATACGAAAGTATATTTACCGTCATAAAATTTGTTCCAAAGAGTGAGCAATTTGTTTCGATAGATGGAGAGGTAGAATAAAATATATTCAAGTATGTTACTAACCTTTCAAGAAGTTCTCCATATATGTTTTCGTGGTTCTTCAATCTTTAGTATTCGAGGATAGCTTTGATTCCATACTCTAGTTCTTGAACCTAGTCTAGTCTGAAACTAACTTTAGTAAACTAAATCAAGAATGTGTTTGTCATCTTAAATTGACAACTGACCTGACATACCAACGTCAGTGGGTTAAACTGAGTAATTAATGCTCTAACAGAGATGAATATAATGCCCTATCCCTAGCTGGTACCAGTAATTAATTGAATTTCCAACCAATATATGCATATATTTAAGAATTATGTGGGATCGTAGTAAGCTAAAGATTGTCGAATAATCATTTACAGTAGCTAGTGTATTAATAAACGATGGCGGTTGTACCCCTCTACAGGAATACCGATATATGTGATTTGTTGGCATACAATCCAAATTAAATTCGATTAATATCTAGATTGATGTAATTTGAATCCAAGACTTAACTCCTTCCAAAATTTCCAAGCATATTAATTACAGGTTGGTGAATTCATAACGCGTTGTACGAGAAATATAATCGTTAGAGGAACGATTTAAGGATTTTATTATCAGAACCTAGGATTATTTCAATAATATTTTATTCTTGTTATATGATGAATTTGGCGTGGTAATCCTTAAAAGACTCGTATTGCATTCCACAAGAGATGTTGTCAGAGAACATATTCAAATTTGTAATCCATAGAGGATTCAAATTAGATTCAGGCATTCACCTGATTCGATTATGTCAGGTTTAACAACTCTTTGTGTTTTTTTCTTAAAAAATCAATGACCAAGAGCCAGATTAGTTGATGATATCAAATGTATGAGTCTCTTGAAGAGTCCTTAAAAACACAAAAATTCACATTTTAGCAGCATAAATATTTTTTTTCCTTCTAAATTATGCAGTTTAATAGTTATGATGCATATACAATTTGTACATAAACTAATACGAATTCTGTTTATTTTTCTGAATACTCATTTAGTTGAGTTAGCATCTATAAATAGTCAAAAGTTATACATTTGTACTCTTTTCCCTCTGCTTCAGCTTTTCTCCTATGTGATTTTTCTGACAAGGATTTAACGAGGTAACATCTCATTGATGTTGAATATATTTTTATTTAAAATTTTGATATTGTTCTCTTTTTTCTTCGTCCAGATTTTGCCCAACTGGGTTTTACTGGAAAGGTTTTAGTGTGGCAATCTATTCAGCATGATGGTCATCCAGGGGGAGTTGTATAATTTCGGTTATTTGGTTGATGCGCACCATTAACTAGGTTTTTTTACTATACCAAATCAAGATAACCAGCTCTGCTTCGTCACCCTGACGTAAGCACCCCTCTCTTCTATTGATGCCCTCTGCAAATTCTTTCCAGGGAACTCTTCTAACATACATTCATCAATTAGCCTTTCTATTTGTGATCAGTTCTAGCATTTATATCATCTACAAGTTAAAAATCAGTCTTTGGGAAACAACAATTCCTAAAATCACCAGTAGAAAGTTAGAAACAAAAAAAATAAATTACTTTCATTCAACCAGTTTCTTACACAACAAAATTTGCATTGCAGCAGTTCATTACATCTATAGCAAAACCCACAAAAAAACATCAGAACATCTACAACATAGACATTCATCCCAAAGTTTCAACTGAAAAGTACCACATTAGTACCTACTACAACGCTTCCACTCATCAATTCCGTCCTAATTTCTCAGTTAACCATACATCCTATCAGTCGACTGAGAAAAGTACCAGAAAAACTAAAAAGCAGCAGAAACAAACTATCATAAACACAAACCAAAGTTTCAACTTAAACAAGACAAATATAAACAGCAAAAGCAAGATTCAGAAAACTAAGAGAAAGTACCAGCAAAACCTGTTAGCAAAAAACTTGTTGATCATTATAAGACTTTTTTCAAAGTCTAACACTAGTGTTCTTACTGATACCCCAAGGGAGATTACTAAAAATCATCCCCATTGTAGCTCCAGTCATCTTCGTCACTTGCGTTGCTGTATCACTTCCAGATGAAGTAGGAGGTCCATATCCATGATCAGTATCCTCAGGAGCATCGGAATCAGCACTTGCATCAGTCTCATCCTCCAACACCTCTTCATCCTCATCATCAGATTCACCCTCATGCATGGTCCTTGAAAATATTACAGGATTGGCCTTCTCTTGCAGATATCGCATATACAACTTATCTTCCTCATATTTCAACATTCTTCTATTCTCCTCTGCAGTATCTGAATCCTCCTGACTTGAATCAATCTCCTCTACAAAATACGCATTCCCCCCATCTTCATCCTCTTCTGACTCCGTCTCAGTTGCAATTCTTGCCTCTGATGTTTGATGGTGTACTTAACATGTATCTTGTGCTTAGGAATCAAAATGATTATTGCCTTGGTTTTATTAATTACATCTTAGTTATTGGTTATTGGCATCTCCGATATTGCAACATGTTAGTGTAGTCCACTTGGACTTATAATCTATGGCCATAAGGGGTAAATTTTATGTACGCATATTTGGTCAGTAGAAAATGGTCAGTAGGAAATGAAAATGGTACGTTCTCTTATCATGGATTTTGTGTATCTCGACTGACAAATGGATTTAGAACTAGCTATGAAAATGGCTTACAAATAGATTAATAATGGCCAAGTTTTCAACTATTATAGAAGAGTTATAAATGGCCATTGATGGTTTGAATTTACTGTGGGCTTGATTTCAATAAACAAATTACGTGGTTCACTTGTCGACAGTGGGAGGGAAATTTAGATTATTTCCTTTAGCTTTCAGAACCTGCTTACACTCTGATGGAATGAGGTTGCTCTTTATATTTTTGTAAGATTGTGCTGGCTAGATTTATGAATTTAATTTATTTATTTTCTTGTTTCGAAGTCATTCAATCTGTTGACTTTAAAATATTGTGTCGGGCAGTCAGATTCGATGATTTAGATTGACCTAGAAACGGGTGTTCTTGTTTAAGTATACTGTGTACATTCTATTGTTCAAGCTGTTCTGTTTTCGAAGATACATTTTTACTTAATTCCTATTTGATTGATAAAGGATAGTGAGCTACTGAAATGTACAGACAAATAGGTTGCTTCACAATTTCATATCTGTGAGTATTTCTCTGCTGTGGTTCTCATTCTCGTTGCTGCCCGCACCATGAATCTGAAATTGTGGTGCATAGTTAAGTTCTCCTATATGGGCATCTACCATATTTTATTAATGACATTGTACAAATGGCACATGTTTCTTAAATTCTAGTGCAATCGGATTGACAGTGTAGCGGCCTAGTGGGTTGATAAACTTGACCACTATGTGGATGATTTTACATTCATTTTGGTTTTCTTTCTGCTTTTGCTTAAATGGAAACTCCTGTTCTTTCAGGATGATTTTTAAAGAAATTAGAGATGCAATCTCTTTAGTTCTAATAGTTTGGTTTGAAAACGTGTAGTACCACTGATGACTTATTCCTTTACCAAATATAGGGAGTAGTACTTTTATCTGTTTTTGTCACATTTTGGTATGTATACATGCCATGGCTTGATGCAAAGTCAGATTTGGATTTTTCCAAGACTTACTTCTTGGCTTGGGTTGAGTATTCATATTACTCTCTTTTAATTGTTGTATTTACTATATTGATACTTTGAGTTAGTTAATAAACTTAGGGAATGGCAGTGGGTGTCTTTAGCTTACTCAGAGTAGTACTTTGCTCGAAATTCATTATGTATACTGCAAGTGGAATCGGTTTACTATGTAAACGAGAAGAGATAGTTGCTAATATTATGGGTGCGTAGTTCATACTATCTAAAATGACGAACTACGGTCGTGCTTAATCCCTTCGAGCAACGGAGAGGGTACGTAGGCAGTTGCTATGCGGTTCAGCACAACTCTACAAGGTTGTTCATATTCAGAGATGATTGCAACCTTGACAAGTATATATCATGGCAACTGGCCGTCTGTTATTTTGGGCAATTGGCCCGTGTTAAACTGGTCGTTTGTTATGTTTGGGCAATTGGCCCGTGTTAATCTTGGCAACTGGCTGTCCGTTATTTTCGGGCAATTGGCCCGGGTTAATCTTGGCAACTGGCCGTATGTTATGTTTGGGCAATTGGCCCGTGTTAATTTTGGCAACTGGCCGTATGTTAGGTTTGGGCAATTGGCCCGTGTTAATTTTGGCAACTGGCCGTCTGTTATGTTTGGGCAATTGGTCCGTGTTAATTTTGGCAACTGGCCGTATAAATTGTTTGAATCGGCAACTGGCCGTATAAGTTATTGGGTTGGCAACTGCCCAAATCTGATTTTAGGCAATCGGCCGTCCCTTATTTTTTTGAAATTGGAACCCTTGTCGAATTTTATGAGTATTATGGTATGGGACATATGCTCATAGAATTCTGAGTTCGAGACGAATGAGATTTCTACGGTGTGCAAGATTATTAGTGAACGAAAATTTTGCTTGAGTGGCGTATCCGAGAGTTGGAGCTTACCAAGCGGGCCGAAAACCGGCCCGTTGGGAGCAAAAATTCTCTGGTCCGTCACAAAGGTCCATACCTAGTTGGTTCGCAAGGAAAACCATGTTCATCAACCAACTTACAGTATGAACAAGTTCGTTTGTGGATATTGAGACACTCAGATGAAAATACTGAATGGGAAGCGTAAGTAAATCCTAAGTTTATTTATCTTTCAATCATTTCATTACACTTTAAAAAGTATCCTTATCACTTGTCGCTTTCTTCCTTTTCTTTCTTTTTTATGTGACAGGAAATACGCTACGTATCTTCGTAATTTGAACCAAACTGGTACGGGAAGGATGAAGCGTTTGGACTACGTTCCATGGCTACAGGAACAACTTGAAGAACTTGAAGGCAATTCCATGACAGATTTCCGTAGGCTGGCACTTGGTCCTTCCTTCTCAGCGGTTTCGTATAACGCATATTTTGTTAATGGGTATCTTTCTATACAGCCGATGCAGAAAAAGGTTTTATTATAAAAAATAGTGGAGTTACCATGAATGCTTGTATCAGCTTCAGAGCAAGTTCCAGAGATACTAACCTTGTCGATGATGTACTACATACTACTGCATTCTGCAAGATATATTTGAAGTGGACTATAGAGTTTTCACAGAATGCAGTAAAAAATGTTATTCAGTTCCCTGTTTAGTTGCTTTTTTTAACCTTTTTTATGTACATGGGGATTTGAACATTGATTCAACTCTTGATGTTGTCAGGAAACTACCTGAATGTGGAATGTGGCATATATGCAATGATAATGTTTTGTCGAGGTATGTATCTTTATTAATCTTCTAACCTTGGTACATGCATCCTTTATAAATCAGTAACTATAATTCGATATACATGGTGTTTTAGATCCTATTAGGGTTGGAAAGATTGTGCTTATGTTAGGCATATCAGCTAATAAAGATAAGAGGTATTCTCTAGCAATTAAGTATTTGGAAATGGTTGTGAATCTATATCCTGAAATAAGAATTCCCATTCTCTCCCTAAAATAAGATATCATCATAAAGTGCAGAAGCAAACTCATTAGTCTGAATCCAGGTCCGAAACTGGTCTTGTTGAGGGTGATATTCTTGTCTCATTATCATGTACACAGTTACACCTAATGAGCTTGTATTTGTAAAAGTCAAATAACCAATAACCTGATTTTTTTTTTTTACTTGATAATAAACTTTTATTGATAACCAAAATGAGTTACATGAATACAAAAATGGAGATCAAAGTGATCCAAATATTAAAAGAAAATACAATCAGTTTTGGAGGTCAGCTATTTAAACCTATAGTATTTCTGATATTCATTCTCTAAGCTCCCTAGAAAAGAAGGTTTAGTATAGAATATTTGTTGGTCTCCTCTTTTCAGAGTAGTACCTATTTTAGCTAAGGAGTCAGCTGATAAGTTGACCTCCCTGTAACTGTGGATGAATTCACATTCTGTGACAGTGCAACATATTTTTTGCCATCTGGAACAAGCAAACCATGGAATTTTAAGATTCTTAAAAGCTTCAATGACTGTTTTAGAATCTGATCTAAACAACAGTCTTCTAAATCCATTGCTTATGGCCCATTCACCAGCACATATCACTGCCATTACCTCTGTATAAAAGTTTGTTGCAACTCCAAGTCCTCCTGTAATTGCTATCACACATTCTCCTTCATTGTTTCTGGCAATAAAATCATATCCAGAGTCACTAGGATTTCCTCTTGAAGGTCCATCACAGCAAATAAGGAGCTGATCTTTCTGTGGCAGTTTGAAAGTTATCTCTTGAATAGTATAGGCTTTTATCTTTCTACTTTTCATTCCAAATTTTTTAAGAATCTGGAGATCATAAGACGTGTTCCACATTATAGCCTTCATTCTCACCTCACATTATGCAGTAAGTTTCATGATTCTTGTCTTCAGATTGAGTTCATTAAATGTCTCTCCTTTATATGCACATATGTTTCTTTGAAACCAAATTTCCTTGAGAGAAATAAATGCAGCAGTCCTCCACACTTCTTTCACAGTAGGGCTTTTAGATTTAGCAACTTTAAATACTTCATCAAAAGATCTTGGATTTATAAAACAGAACATGCCACCTACCAGTTCCAGATAATTTTACTATAACTGCAATTCCATAGTATATGATCAAGTGTTTCTTCAGAGTTTTTGCAGAAGTAGCACCTTGAAGCAAGCTGAAATTTTATTGATTTCATCTTTTCATCTGTTGCACAAATTCCTATAACTAACTTCCAGATATTACTTGAAATACTAGGATGAACAGAGTGATGCCATACCTGCGAAGTCCATTGTAGTTTAGGTTGTTTTGTTCTTATACATTCCACAGCTGATGATACAGTGAATGATCCAGTGATAGTGCCACTCCAGATTCTTCTGTCTTTTTCATTGTTAGTTACTGGAAGTTCATTTATATCTATCATCTGTAATATTTCTTCAGGTATTACCCATTCCCCATCCAACAACAAATCTGCAACCTTCATATTAGGGAATTGTAGCATATAAGAGTTTTCAGGGAATATTTCAGATAGTGCTTTATTCTTCACCCAATTGTCTTTCCAAACTGAAATTATTTCTCCATCTCCCACTATCCACCTTGTATGATTTTTTACATCTTCTGCAATCCATTTCAAGCCTGGAAGGATAGATGATTTTTTATAATAACCAATCCATTCTCTCTGTTTAGTAAAGAATTTTTCTTGAAAATATCTGGCCCATTCTTCAGTGCTGTTATGTATTTTCCAAAGCAATTTCATGAGTAGAGCTTTATTTAGTATTTCTAATCTTCTCATACCCAAACCTCCCTCTTCTATTGGTGTGCACACTAAATCCCATTTCAGTGTGATACTTTTTCTTGATGAAGGGTCTCCAGACCAGAGAAAATTTCTCATTATTCTTTCACACTCTTTTATGACTCTTTTAGGCCATTTATAAACTGCTATACTGTAAATAGGGTAGCTGCAGAGCACATGTTTTACCAGAATTAATCTTTCTTGGAAGGATAACAACTTCCTTTTCCACCCTGCTAGACTTTCTTGCATTTGTTCTACACAGTTCCAAATATGTGATGATTTTATGCAACCTGGTGTTAACATTACACCTAAATACTTATCTGGAAAAGTTGACAATGGCATGTTGCATTCTGCTGCTAGTTGAGCTTTTCTCAATTCACTTGTCCCTCCAATGAAGCATTTGCTTTTTGTAAGACTGACAACTTGACCAGAAGAAGTTTGATAATCCTTTAATATGCTTAAGAGTTTTCTAACATTTCTCTTATCTCCATTGCAAAATAGGAATATATCATCAGCAAAGAATATGTGAGAAGGTTGCACACCATTTCTTGAAACCATTGGCTGAAGTTGACCATTATGAACCATTCTAGTGAGTATTCTGCTCAATAAGTCTTCTGCTATTACAAACAGGAGTGGTGATAAGGGGTCACCTTGCCTCAATCCTCTCCCTACTTGAAAGTATCCAACATGGCCACCATTTAGTAGTACTGATATTCTGGCTGATTTTAGCCGAATGTGAAGCCATTTGATTATTTGTTCAGAGAATCCAAATTTTCTCATGACTTGAAATAAAAATTCCCAACTAAGAGAGTCATAAGATTGAGTTATATCTAGCTTTAGACCCATGTTTCCACCTCTTCTTTTAACTTCAAGATCATTCACCAATTCTGAGGCAAGCACAATTTGCTCTTGAATGTTTCTCCCCTTAATGAATGCACCTTGTTGTGGTGATACAATTTTTTGAATTATAGTGCCAAATCTTGAAGTTATAATCTTTGTTATCACCTTGAAGCTAAAGTTCATTAGCCCAATGGGTCTGAATTGACTTGCTCTTTTGGCATTCTTGACTTTTGGCAGAAGAAGTAAGAAATTAGCATTAAAGCCTTGAGGAACAAAACGTTTTCTCCAGCAATATTGTATAGCTCTTGATAAGTCTTTACCCATTATGTCCTAAGCATATCTATAGAACCAACCTGCAAACCCATCAGGGCCAGGTGCACTTTCTGGATCAAGATCAAACATTGCATGTTTAATTTCTTCATCTGAAGGAATCAACTCTAAGCTTATATTCTCCTCCTCACTCACTAAAGTTGGGATATCTTGAAATATATTTGGAGTAAAGAATACTTCTTGATATTTAAATTTCTCTTCAAAATGACTTGTTAGAACATTTGCAATCAATTTTTGATCAGCTACTATATTCCCATCTGAATCTTCTATCTCCATTATTGCATTATGAGCTTGCCTTATCTTTAATTCCACATGATATTTTTTTTGAATTTGATGCTCCTTCTTTTAACCACTTTACTCTTGCTTTTTGCTGAATTATCTCTTTTTGTTGTTCATTTAGAACCTCTTGAATGCCTCTTGCAGTTATTAAGTTGTTCAGTAGATTGTTATCCTCTGGATTCTTATCTGACAAAAGAGAAGCTTGTAATACAGATTCTTCTGCTTGTTTTAATTTTTTTGTAACATCACCAAAAGTATTCCAGTTCCATAGTTGAATATCCTTTTTCATTTTCTTTAGTTTACTCATAAAAATGAATATAGGATTACCTGCTATTTCTGTATTCCATGAATCATGTATTTGTTTAAGAAAATCAGGATATGATTTCCATACTTTTAATGCTCTGAATGGTACATTGTTAGGTTTTGGAATATCAGCATTTGCACCATATAAGACTCCATGATCAGAAATTCCTCTTACACCAACTTTATATCCCCAACTTGGATAGATTTCCAACCATTTATCATTGAATACTGCTCTATCAAGGTTACACACTATCCTTTTTTTTTCCCAACTCTGTTATTACACCAAGAGAATTCCAAGCCAGTTTTGGGAGCTTGAATGAGTCCACAGATTTTCAGACAATCTGTAAATTCTCTCATTGATATTCTCAGAGGAGAAAGACCACCAATTTTTTCATCTACACTTGTTACTGTGTTAAAGTCTCCAATGACAAGCCAAGGCTTATTTAGGATATTTACTGCCTCCAACTCTTGCCATAAAACTCTTCTATTTATTGTTAATGTAGCTGCATGAATACCAGTAATTAATACATCCCCTACTCCCACTTTATTGATTGTCTTGAGCTTGAAATTGTTATAGGAGTATTTATTGAAGAACTCCACAGAATCCATATATTCCCTTTATTGTCTTCACAAGAATTATGTATCACTTTACAATGCAAACCAGGTAATCTTAACTTTTTTATAAACTCAGAAGTAACCCAGACTTTTGGTTCAGCTAAAATAACTAAAGAAGGACAAAAAAATTTTTACTATATTTCTTAACTATCTTTGGCCTTTGTTCTTCTCAGGCCTCTTATGTTCCAGTATAGGACTTTCATTTGGAAAAGGAATGATGAGAAGGGATGGTACTTCTCTTACCTTGTCCATTTTTACTCACATTTGCATTCAAGTTAGCAACCTGATTTCTTGTTGTAACATTTGGTTTTTTACCTGCTTTTGGCTTTACTTGAATAAAATCTTCACTTTCTTTTGAACTTGAAGCAGTAGATGTATCTTTAGTGACATGAAGTTCAGTTGTAGCAGTATGTTTTTCTTGAATAGTATCTCCATCCTCCTTTGAAGTAGAAGTATTTGAAGTATCACTAGTAGGCTGAAGAGACATTGACTCAGTATGTGTCATAGGAGTTCCAAATAGGAGGTTGAATATTGACCACATTATTAATTGGTGGAGCACTGGAAACCATAGTGATAATCTTGTCCACAGAAAGTAATGGGAAATCATCATGTGAGTTAAGAGACCCCCTGAATTCCTCAGACTTATCTTGTAAAATATGGAATCTCCCAGAGGAAGCTTCACTTGTTTTTTGGATGAGAGGAATTATTGCATCAATCATTTCATTTTCACTCAATAAATGTTCTTCAATATGTTCAATTATATGTTCAGATTCTTTCTCAGTTGGAGTGAAACAAATATCAAAACCTCTGGGAGGCTGAACTTTTTGCCTCCATTGTTTCTTTGGTTTTTCCACTAAAACTTCCTGAACTTTTTCTGCAGTATTAGTTTCGGTTCTTTTAACCCTGCATTCAGCTGTTAAGTGACCCACAATTGAGCAATGATTACAAAATTTTGGCTTCTTTGATATTTGAATAGCTTGTTCAAATTTCCCATACTTGTATTCAACGATCACTTTTGCTGGGATATACTTTGCAAAATCAACTTCTACTAAAACACTAGCATAATAGCCAATTTCTATTTTTAAGGTGACTTCATCTACTTTTATTGCTCTACCTAATTTGCTACCCATTTGTAGAAGAATACTCTCCTTCCAGTATTCTATACTCAATCCTGGAAATGTAATCCATACAAAAGCTGAGGAAGTTTTCCGTGTCTCAGGATTGAAATTAGGTTCCCATGCTCTAAGTTTCAGAGTTTGAGATTCAACCATCCAGAGACCTTTCCATATAAGACTTCTATCTGCTTCATTATCTAATTTGATGATGAAAAATCCTTTACCCAAAGGTATGAATTGCAAAGAACCCTTGATAGACCATTGTTTTTTTTAATGAAGTAGCTGCAACTTCCATTTTCAGTTTAACAAAATCAAGCTTGCCAATCAAACTAAATTTCCATTCATTTAAACTCTCTTCAATAACATCATCAGGTATAAACAAAGATGGAGGATCTTCAGTATTCATTGATGGGGAACCAAATTTAGAGCTCAAATTTCCTGTGTTGGATCGAAAACCAGATCCATTCAATATTGGATTTTCAGACATGATTTATCTTATCTAAGTATTAGAATCAACAAAGAAATTAACACTAATCATCAGATTTAAAGAAAAAACACCTGAATTAAAACGAAGATCAGAGCGATTACCAAAGACTCTACGAATTTAATGAACGAGTTGGGCACCGATTTAGCAATCGATCATACCAGCACTAATGTACCAGAACCCACCAATAACCTGATCTTATCCTTATATATAGTAATGAATGAAGACATGGGTTTACTGAGGGAACCTGCCAATCATGTTGAAAGAGATGTTAGTTGTCTAAAGAGACCCCTAACCTTGCTCTTAGTTCAGTACAAGGGACTTGCTATTACAATTTGTCTATCTCATTATATTGCTGCTGCCACTTGCTTGTCTTCGTAAAACTCGATGAATATATTGGAAGATCTTACTTCCTGTTAAAGGGTTACAATGTTTAATCTGGCACATGTTTGTTTTCCATTCTCTCATATATTAGTTTTTTCGTCTGTTGTATTTATTATGATGATGAAACCAAACATGCTAACAATATATGCTTAACTGATCTATGTGGAATTTGTGATATGATTAATTACTAATCTTCACAACTTTGCACTTTTTATCCTCCATTCTGTATCTTGTGCTCGAGATATGTCAAGGTCGTGAATTAATGAACTAGTTACGTATATTGGTTAGGATACCAAACTTTTATAGATCACTGTCCTCTCATGTTCAAGATTGTTAGAAATAAAAGTGTATTAATTAAGGATTGTATCAGGATTTGGAATAATGTGGAGAGTAAGTCTTTTGATTTTAAAAGAAATCTATAGAAGGCAGCAAGGTTGTGGAGCTTCACTGCCGATAGTTGTTTTAGTATATTTCTCATCGAATTATTGGTGCTTCATCTCTTTCTTTACCTATCACTTCCGGTAGAAATAACTCGATCCAGGTTTATTTCTTATGTTAGTGCAGCCTTTCATCTTAACTGCTGGTGCGTAATCTAGGTTTTGACGTTTGTTTGTGTACCGGAATATCATTATTGATTCTTTTTGTTTTTTTTGTTGAAGTTATGGTCAACTGCTTTACAAGACGGGCACACATGAAGATTACTTCACAAGTATGTCTTTCTATCTATTCCCATAAACATGATTCATTGATGTTTCAGATTATCAGTTGATGAATGATAAAGTTGCCCAAATCTCTGTTTTTTCGGTTTCCCTCAATGATAAAGTTGCCCAAATCTTCATTTCAAGCTTTGATAATGTGCATGGCATGGTTATTGTTTTTAGCATTTTCTTGAGTATTGTGAGCTCCCCACATTAATCAGCTGATGGCCGAACTTATTTTTGCTGTGCAGGTACACCATTATGAAGTAGGGATAAGTTCTTCATCATCATCGGAGTTTATGATTTTGCTGTTTAATCAAAAGTTTATTAGTTCATCGTTTTGTAACCAAATCCTAGAACTTGGTTACTTTTCTTGTAAGATTTACATTGGTCGGACATGGGTTTTAAACCTTTTTGTGTAATTTGAACCCAATGAATCAATGTATGTTAAATTGAATGATTATTTGTGTGCAAGTTTAATTTGATTCTCATTTTTATCTGATTTGAATTTGGTTCTCATTTGAGTTTGATTTGATTCTCATTTGAATTCTAATTTGAGTTTGATTTGATTCTCATCTGAATTCTAGTTTGAGTTTTTATTTGGGTTTGATTTGAGATTTAGTCAGATTCAGTCAGGCCAGACAGCCAGATTCAGTCAGGCCAGACAGCCAATCCGAATCTATTTTTTATATATTAAGATTTATATCTACGACTGATTGTGGTCAGTCATACCTTATTGACCGTTAACATCGGTTGATATATGATATACAACGACCCGCGCAGCCACGTCATAGATGAAAAAGACGCTCAAACAACGACCCTTTCCCCGACCGCCAAAGCAAGTCATTTAACTCGTATCTATGACTTGCTTTGATGGTCGCGAAACTGCTATTTTCCACTAGTGTATGAACAATATAATTTACCAAAACCAAAGTGCCTTTGTCCCTAAAAGAAGTATATCTGATAATATCCTTCTAGCTAATGAGGCTATTTATGCTGTCAACCATCATGATAAAGCAGTTGGCATTGCTGCTATCAAACTTGACATGTCTAAGGCTTATGATAAGTTAGAATGGTCTTTTCTTGAAAAAGTTTTGCAAAAAAAATAGGCCTCTCAGACCATTGGGTTAAACTCATTAATCAGTGTATTTCTTCTGTCTCTTATTCTATTCTTCTTAATGGTAGTCCTACTGGACTAATCAAACCTGAGAGAGGATTAAGACAAGGAGACCCTCTGTCTCCTTAACTTTATATTATTTGTTCTGAGGCTTTGTCCTCTTATATTGATACTCTTACTAGGAAAGGTCTGGTTGAAGGTATAAAAGTGTGTAAGAATGCTCCTGCTATGACACATCTTTTATTTGCTGTGATTCCTTACTTTTTTTCTAAGGCTACTATCCAAGATTTCCAGACTATCAAAGAGTACCTTCAAAAGTACTGCTTGGCCTCTGGCCAAGAAATCAATTTTGACAAGTCTGGAATTCTCTTTAGTAGGAAAATCCCTGAACATATTAAACATCATCTTTCCAATATCCTTGATATTAGTAACAGAGACTTATAAGAAAAATATTTGGCACACCAACTGTGTTCAAAGCTTCTAAAATACAAACCCATATGGGTTTCTCCAAGCTGTTGATGCCAGAATCTCTATTTGGCTTCATCAGCTCCTGTCTCAAGCTGCTAGAACTACTTTAATTAAGCATATTGGCCAGGCTATCCCCCTCTACCAGATGGGTGCTTTACTCATACCTAAACATCTTTGCAGAAAAATGGATTCTCATTTATGCAAATTCTGGTGGGGGGAAACCCTTGATCCAAAAGATAGAAAACTTCATCTTTTAGGGAGGGATATCCTTTGCTCTCCTAAGTCTGAAGGAGGCCTTGGTTTCAGAAAAGCTGAACTCAATAATCTTGCCATGCTAGCAAGAAATGCATGGAGAATTATTGAGAATCCTAACTTCCTGTTGGTCACTGTCCTTAAAGCTAGGTACTTTCCTCAAACTGATTTCTTAAATGCTAAGTGTCCTAACAATTGTTCCTGGACATGGAAGTGTCTCCATGCTATCAAGGAACTTATTAAACCTTTTATCACCTGGATAGTTGGAGATAGTCAATTTATTGACCCCTGGTGTGACAAATGGATCCCTTCTCTGGGATTTGCTACACCAAACCCTTTGGTTCCTCCTAATCCCACTATCAAAGTCTCTTACTTCATTAATCATTCTACCAGATCTTGGGATGTTAATAGATTAAACACCCACTTTGATGATGTTTCTGTTGAGAAGATTGTCACCATTCCCTTAAGCCAGATTTGCACTCCTGATAGGAGGGCTTGGGAACTTTCAAAGAATGGTAGATTTACATCTAAATCTGCTTACTTGGGACTTCGGGGGCTCAGGCCCTCCCCTTGTAGCTCTCTTTGGAAGTGCATTTGGAAAATTAATGTTCCTTACAGAATTCAAGTCTTTACCTGGAAAGCCACCAGAAATGCTTTAAATGCTAGAACTGTGTGACATACTAGAATGCCTATGTTTTCTGTTGATTGTACTAGATGTAATGATCCTCATGAATCTGTTCTGCATGCTTTGGTTTTTTGTCCCTTTGCTAGTCGTGTTTGGTTCTTCTCTTCTTTTTGCGTTAACACTCAGGTTTTCAGTAACAAATCTTTTATTGACTGGATGAATTTTTGGTTAGTTGACCCAGCTTCTAAACTCACTGAAGAAGATCAGTGTTTCTTTGTTGCTATTCTTTGGTCCATCTGGCAAAGTAGAAATAACTTGTTTTTTTTCAAAACATCAAAGAAAACCATTCTACTGTTTTGATGAGAGCTAGAGCTATGTTATTAACTAGAAAACCCTGTCCTACTATTTCCCATACTATCCCAGTTGGTTACTGTGACAAATGGATGCCCCCACCTACTGGTTGGATAAAATGCAATATAGATGGAGCTTATGATGATATTTCTGGACATAATGGTGCAGGCTATGTGATGAGGGACTTCTCCTACAATACCTCCTTTTGTGCATCTATAGTTTTTGAAGTAAAGTCTGCTGAAGAAGCTGAAGCCATAGCTATTTGGGCAGTCTTGAAGAAAGATATGGAGCAAAAGCTTACTCATATCATCATTGAGAGCGATGCTCAGAATCTGATCAACCAATTTTCTGCTGGCAAGTTTGATGGAGATTCCAGAACAGATGATATTTTCAAGGATGTTAAGTTTTTCTCTTCTAGCTTAGTTGCTTGTTTATTTACTTTTCAACCAAGAATCTGTAACTCTGTGGCTCATGAATTAGCCCTCTGGGCCAAAACAAACAATTCTACCATTTACTGGTCTGTTCCTCCAATTTGGATTATGCCATTTTTTGAAGGGGACCAATAGCCTTTTTGAGGGCCTTTGCTTATTAAAAAAATAAAAAATAAAAATCAAGATAACCATCTCCTAGGAACTTGGATGTCCCTTTGAACCACGTAAGGGTTAGTCACAAATACGGTTTTTGTCCACTTATGATAATGTACTCGTATCTTGACACTTTGTTGTAGAAACTATATCAACTATTTCCAAACCATCTCGAGAAGCTAGTAATCCATGACACAAGTCCTCAATGTGTTGAAGAAGAATGTACACTCAACAAAAGTATTATTAGAAGACAATACTAATTTTGCTTTACTAAGAAGACTTGTCAATTAACATATTTTTCCACAAAGGCATTGTAATCTTCTGCATTCAAGAAATTCACTCAATGAAATTGGAAATTCTTCGATTCAAAGAATTGCAAGCCAAGATTTAAATGAATGGCGCATCAGGGGAGTACTATTATAAAAGGTGCATTTATTGGACTTATCGTGTTGTACTCTTTTTCCTTCGTCAATGTTTTGTCCCACTAGGTTTTCCTTTCAAGGTTTTAACTAAGTAACACATGTGTGTCCAACAATGTCTGATTCTTTACGGTGTTATGAACCAAATTTATTTAGGGCTATTTAATGTTTGGTACCCAGCAAATGACCATCATATTGATTTGGTACCCAACATTTCAGAAATTAAGGGATGGTACCTAGACCCGTCATTGACTATCAGGTCAACACGTTGACCATAGAAAGTTGTAACTTCTATAACTGAACTTCACGTATTACCTTATTATCCTTACGAATGGTATAAATGACTGAGATTTTCTTAACGTCCAGTTAGTGATCATGTCTTCATCCATACGTGTCACACAAATAAACGGACACGATTAATCTAGTCCAACCATGAAAACCCATTTATTCTTATATCTGTTGTTATCGCCGGAAAACTAGATAGGAGATTTTGTAATGAACAGGGGAATCGAGTGATTTCTCTCAGATTTATCTTTGTAAATCTTAGGGTTTCGCTAGATCTACTAGTGTTTAAGTTTGGTATCATCATATTTGGGATTCGAAGATAAAATCAAGACAGTTTCAAGGCCAATTGAGTAGCAAAATTTGAAGCATATTTTACTTCTATCTTCAATGTTTTACTATAATGTAAGCGGAGATCCGTGTATTGTAGTTGAAGATTCTCTGTCTTTCTCTCCTACATCATTACAATTTTATCTGTTTAGGCTCTTTTTTTTAATGCATGTGAATGGGATCTGGATTTAGGAAGAAGATCAGAGGAGATTAGGGGAAAACTAAGATGAATTTTACGTTGGAATTTTTGACCCAAATCGCAGAATGAAAACCACGAATTAGGTTGTTCATAATGGTTGTGTGCAAATTGGAAATTTTTATTCAAAGTTCCCATCTCAATCACAGAAATTGTACTACAATTCTATTGTTGATTATGCAAATAATTTTGATGAATCAAACGTGACGATGGTGATATGTTTCGATGATTTATAACGGGTTGAATCGAATGAAATTATAACCGGATGAATCGGCTGCAATGGGTCAAATATTGTTTTTCAACTCACGTGCTAACATTTAGTTAACGACGTCAAATAATTAAAAAGAAATTGATATTTATTGATAATTTTAACTATGTAGGTAACGGTCTGTCAGGTAAAGGGTTTGACTTGACAGTCAATAACAGGTCCAGGTACCATCCCTTAATTTTTGAAATGTTGGGTACCAAACTAATGTGCTGGTCATTTGCTGGGTACCAAACCTTAAGATGCCCTTTGTGTCTGGTATTAGGGTTTCCATATAACGGGAACCAAGTCTTCTCTACAAACAAAGGCTTAAATCTATATACACATCTGAATAATATATTATTATTTCTTTCTTCTTTTTATTATTTTTGTTGTGACTTCAAATTATGAGGGTCGGGCGCGTGGCCAAACTGAGCTAGATCAGTTAGTTCTAATTAAGATTTTCAGTATAGCTCTGATTTATATGCCGTGTTTTTGTGCACCGGCCACAGCCTCACTTAGGTTGGGCAACTTAAACGATGTCTTGTCAATAGTGAGTAATATGGTAACAAGAGTTGAACATGGACCTATTACTTCACTTTGTTTATAGTCATTCCATCCACAATTTGGTTAACTTTTGGTTGTGGAGGGAGGTGGAGAAAAAAGATTTGAGTAATTATCTCCTTTTGAGTAATATGGGTTCAAGGCTTGGTACCAAGAAGAACAAAAAAAAAATCTCTTTTTGACGTGCTCATCACCTTGTAAAATGGAAACGAAAGGCAACAGAGACTCTTGATAAGGAAGCACCCATTTCAAGACTTTTATGTTCTATCTCTACCTCATAACTTGCTCCTCCAAAAAAAATAATCATGAATCTGACTTCTGAGGACCACAACGAAGATAATAGTCAAAACGCACGAAACTTAGCAAACAATGGATTCATTGTATTCAATGTATTCAAGACACTACCGTTCATAACTTTTTTGTTTGATAAGAAGTGTATGCCAATTGTCAGCAACTAAGTGAGATCTTTAATTAGTCGACATGCATATATATCTGCCCCTTATAAATGCTTATTTGGCTTACCGTGTTGTTCCCTGCTTTTAATTAATTTGAAATGGAAAATATTAGTTGATGCAATGTAAGCAACTGCTCATATTTAGGTTGTGAATGATGATATAACAGCAGGGACCATGAGTGTGCTTTCTTTGACGTGTATAGCACATGGGATTTAGGTGGGATGAACTAAATTTGGTCGTGTGGTATGACTTCATAAGTTTTTGTCATCATCATTCTAAACAATTGTACTAGAACTAGAAAGTACTGCCCAAAAGCTTTGAAGATTTCTTAAAGAAACAATTTACAAACAGATGGAACTGGTACTGATTCAATTTTGGTAAAAGGTTTTCAATTGAAAGCACTGGAGTGGACTAATTCTCTGATTTTTTTTTATTTTTTTTTACCATTAAATGCAAATTATATGAAAGCCCATTCAAAGTTCAAACAGAGGAAAAATTAACTCCTATTAGTTCTTTTTTCTGCCGTCTAACCTTATCTTTTTTTCCTAGTTGGTGGTGAGAAGTGATGCTTTTAAGGTCTAAAACCATTAACCACGCATTCAAGTCCTCAACCTCCAAACTCTGATAGTCTTTGCTTCTCTTTTTCCTTCTCTTCTTATCTTTTCTTTTTTGCAATATTTGTACAACTTTTCTGCACACACCTTAACACTTTTAACGGTCGTTGTAAGTATAGAAATCAATTTCAATTCTTGTTTCTGCACTATATTTGGTTGCTTTCCTTTATCTTCTCTTCTCCATTCGTCACCAACCGGAAGTGTGTCAGGTGAATAAATTAACTACTTATTAATAACGATGTTGTTTTCATACTTTTACTGTTTTTGTTTAGAAAGATCAACTAATTCTCTAACTTTTCATCCATAATTCCATATGATATGATATTCTAAATTTAATACCAGAAGTTAATGAAGGTATAAAATGTCTTTTGTTGTTCTTGGCTTTTCACATTATTGTTAAGTCATTCTGTTTCTCTTTTAAGTTTTAACTATACTAGCGTTTACAGTTATTCACCACCCTGCTTTGCACGTAGTTGGTCGGTTTGAGTGTGCATGACACACGATCCTATATATTCATCGTCAAAATGATTGATTTAAGATTTCAAGTGCATGGATGTTGCAACCGTGCAAGTCTTTTTGGTACCACAGATAAGATTCCAATGGGTATATAATATCTCGAGGCAATCTTGGGGAAATAGCTAGGACTGTGCATGAGTCTACTGTCTAGGACCACATTATATATTTTGTCAGGATCATGAAATAATGTATTCTAAGATGTTCTTTTCTTCTCCTAGCTGCCTAGCAGCGTACGTGATAATCACCACCAACCTTTAAGTCTACGTTGTCTTCTAGTATTTTGGAACAAATGTCAATTTCCCTATCAATTACCACCTTTGTATAGGAGTTTGTGTTGCGCCAGTTACCTAAACCAGAACTAATAAAAACAAGATAGCTTTGCTTGCATGTAGAAATCAATTACGTATTGCCCTCACCCCTTGGAAGGATAAAGGGATATATGACTCGAAGATCCTTCAGATAAAAACTTTTTTTAAGATTAAAAGACAATGATTCCATCATATCTTGGAGCCGATACTTTTTTTAACATAATCTACATAATGCAATAGAAAATCAACAATTCGGACTCAAAAACACTTGAAAATGCTGGTCATATGAATCAGACAGACTCTACAAAATGATATCCTATTCCTCTCATGCCATTGCTGGACAAAATACTACTTGCGCGTATAACTATTATGAACGCGTAAAATACTCGTCTGATTCAAACTCCAATCTGAACTCGCAACTTTGGCAGACATGACCATTTGATTTTACATATAATCAATCAATCAAAGTAAGACGAAGATCATTGAATTGGACCCCAATGTAGACAACAGTTCGAATCAAAAGGGGTGATGTAATGATCCTATTGCATGGTGCACTCCATCATCCAATTGGCTGGACTGTAATGCACCTCAAAAGCGAAAGAATCCACGTAGGGTACAGAAGAAGGTGGAGGTGGGTCCAGCCGAACCTTAGTTTCCGATGATCCTACTTTATTCGGATAAATATATGGAAACGGGTTTCGAATAATATTTTGTTTGATCAAAAAATTCGTACCTTTCTTCTTAACCAACCCCACAATCGCTCACGATTTATAAAGGGATACCAGTATTGTTTGGGGGTGATACCAATCCATACAAGACAAATAAATATTAACAGATTCTGACCGTCGGATCGCCGAATTGATATCACCCCCGCTAATAGTAGTATCCTCTTTATAAATCATGCAATCGCTATTCTCTGTTTCCTCCTCTCTCCTGCCCAAAGAAATTTCTTGTTATTCGCTACCCCAAATTATCTATGAGGACATCCTGCATTCCCCCGCAAGCTATCTATGAGGATAATTCCTGCATTCATACATCATCAGAGAGGAGACTATGCGGGATATCACAATACCACCACTATTTCCTCAACCACACATGCTGGTCGATAGTCGAAACACGTATCTACTAGGCACCAGATTTTACATATTGATATATTAGTTGTGCACATGATAAGAGTTGATTAATATGACGGAACTATAAATTTTAAAACGAATTCAACTAAACTGAACACACACAAAAAACAACTATTTTATATTCCTATCAATTTCTTCCAAATTTATCCCGAGAGAAGATCCAAAACGAAAACCCCTCTAATATTGAGATAAGCACCGGGTATAGTCGTCCCGGTCCTTTTCTCACTCGAAATTTCCTTCCCATAAATTCCCGGGATACCCAGCAGTCACTTCGCACACAAAAAATCAGCTCCGAACAGGCTATACCTCGGAGAGAATCAGTATATTAAATAACAGCAGTCCACAAAATACCTGCATGTAATATTTAATTAATTACCTCAGTTTCTTAAATTATCTTTTCTTACCATAATAAACAGTAATTAGTATAATATTATTTTATTACATATCTTGAATTAATTAACTCATTAATATGGTAATAACTTTCTATTTCTTTTTGTCTGACTCTGACTGACTTGAACGAAACCCATTCTCTCCGACTCCACCACCTCTTTCTTTCTCTATTCTTCTTCTAAAAAAAACTCGATCTAAATTTATTTTCTTTGTGCTTGGATTTTCTCTACCCCGTCAACACCTCACAAAACTCTGCCCTTTTTCTTCTCCAAGCGGCAATCATATCATCAAAATCATACTTCTCTTCTTACATACAAACTCACCAATCAAAAAAAAAATCAATTTTGTTGAACAAAACAGTGTTATTTGGGAGGGGAGGGGGCAAATTTTGTAGAAAAATTGTATGTACAAATTACTCAATGTGTTTTTCTGAAGAAGATAAGAAGAAGAAATTTGAATGCTTGGTGCAGGTTAAATGCTGGTTCCCGGGGATCTAGGGTTTCCTCCGGGTTTAATTTGGGGATTTTTTAGTTTTTTCTGTTTGATTTTTGTATTGATTATTAGAAGAAAATGGAGAATTGCAGAAGAGAGAAACATGGAGATTTTAAGACTTATGGCTCTGGCTGCCGAAGAAGACAGAAGGGTTGAATTTGAAGCTTCTTTAGAGTACGGTGGTTACAGCAGTGTTGTTTCTCCTCCTGCTACTTCTTCTTCTTGGTCTTCTGCCGCTTCTGTTAATTCTCCTCTTCCAGCTCCTCCTCCTCCTCAGTATCAGTGTGCTGTGTGTTATGCCCCTACCACGACTCGATGTTCTCGGTGTAAATCTGTTCGTTACTGGTAATTTCACTTTCCCCCAATTTAATTTTTGCTGGTTTCATTTCTAGGGTTTGGATTTTTGTCTGTTCTACAACTTTTGCGTAAGTATTGAAATTTGATATGTTTTGCTTGTCAGCGTATCTGTTGTGTTGTCTTTCAAAGGGAGATTTGATGTTTTTGTTCGCTTTGGATGTGAATTGAGCTAGAAAATGAAATCTAATATAGAGATAGCGGTGATTTTTAGGTGTTCACTGTGAAGATTGAGAATTTGCCCCTTGTATCTAGATAACACGAGTAGTAGTAGCCTTTTGAAATTTTACTCTTTACTGAATTTGGTAAATGCTGTTTTGGGGGGAATTTGAGCTTTGTTACAGGATGTCCAGATTTGCTTACAACAGTCTTTTCCACTACCTAGAAAGTTCTTGAAATTAGCATGTCCAAATGTTATTGGTTGGTTCAAGTAGTTTTAAAATGACAAGCAAAGGATTAGGTTGATTTAGTATAAGCAGAAGTAGAATTTCAGGCTGTTCTTTTCCATTAGAAATGAATACATCAACAATCAGAAGTGTGATTGTCTAAGTGTCGTTGGATACTACATATATGGGTTGCAGAAACTGATTATTGTTGGATGGATAAGCTGATTTTGTTGAGTTTATCTGTTCAAATGTTCAGTTGTGGTATTGTCTTTTATTTATGTCATCTCATGTTTATAGTCTGCACTAGTGATTTTTATATGCTCTTCATTTTCTGTTACAATCCATTGTCTTTTTATCTCAGTAGCAATGTCCGTTAGGAACTAACACAACTTTATGCACTATACTCCATGCTAGTCCTAACTAACACAACTTTATGCACTATACTCTGTGCTAGTAGTGTGTCACCAACTCATCATTTGAACTTCCATTGACTCGTTGATTAGTACTTGTGGAACTAGCCTCCAGAGGAGTAGAGCTGTAGAGTATAGAAAATAGCGTAATTAAAATCTCCCAACATTTACCTGCCTATTTACAGAAATCGCTTTTTTGAACTTGCACTTTGCAGCTCTGGTAAATGTCAAATTATTCATTGGAGAAAAGGTCACAAAGATGAATGTCATCCTCCAAGCCCCAATATTCAGTTTAATGGTCCAAAAAGTGATTCTGATGGGAAGACAGGCTTGGAAAGAGAAAAGCATGAATCTGTTGGTAATGGTTCTGAACTGGGAAGCGGCTTGGTTGCGGAACCACTTGAAACATTTCCTGAAGAACCCAGATCAGTTGAATCCAGTCGATTACCTGAGTTTCCAAGTAGTAAGAATGTTGAAAAAGCTGGATCTGTGGAGGATGGCAAAAGAGCAGGTGCCGTTTCTGAATCCTCCAGTAAGCTTGTTGGCATTGCTAAACCGACCACCACTATTTGGTTGGTTGATGCTTCTGCTAGCTGTTCTCCTATTTTAAGTAGTTCGGAGAGTTCGAAAAAGTCTACATTTGATAATTCTGGCTGTAATGGACTTGAGAAAAAAGTTGATGTTAATGATACGGAGCCTACCAGATCATTACCTCAAAAAATTAGTAGTTTAGATGCTTCTTTAAATGATCTTTCTTGTGCAGATAACCGGCAGCAAAGTGTACCTAGTTCTTCTGGTAATGGAAAGTCAAGATCGATTAGTTCTTCCGGGGGATCTAGTCTCAAGAGATCTGAGGTTTCATTAACTACTCAGCCGTCTAAAGCGAAGTCTGGTTTCCTGGAGGAAAGTCTTGATTCAAATGGGTCTGGAAATGATCTCCATGGTGATTTAACTAAGTCAGGTATTAGGGGAGGTGGTAATGGTAGCTTGTCACATTTGTCTCCCAATTCCTTTCAACAAAGTGTCCCCCACTCACGTTCAGAGTCCAGGATTCACGCATCTGATGTTGCCAACCCTGTTGCCTTGGAGAATGAAATACCTTCCAGTGGAGCTTCTCCATCCGAGAAGAAAGCTCCAGTGGCTTTCGCGCGGCATTCACCAGTTTTTGGTTCTGAAAGGTCAGCTTCTGTGATTACCAACCAAAATAATAAATCTGAATCACGAAAGCCTAAAGTTATCAGATCTCTATCATCAAGTGGTTCTGAGAATCGCCCAACTTCTGTTAATGGAGAATATTCTTTATTGAGTGAGAAGTCGTCAAATGGGGAAAACGTACAAGTAGTTGCTATGAGATCGAATGATGTTCCAGTGTCTTCTCATAATGTTAACAATGGCTCGAAAATGTTAGTGCAGAAAGTTGTTCAGCATTTTAAAGTGCCTAAACTTTCCCTGCATAATCCTTCTGGAAGTGATGTTATTGATGACAAGGTTTGTTTATACAACTCACCCAATATTTCTCGAACTTTGTATGTTTCTTTTGTTCAATCTAATTTTGATCTCTGTTGTGTTGGCTGTCTTTTCAGATGGTCTT
Source organism: Papaver atlanticum (assembly GCA_023531105.1). NCBI lineage: Eukaryota > Viridiplantae > Streptophyta > Magnoliopsida > Ranunculales > Papaveraceae > Papaver > Papaver atlanticum. The sequence goes on from JAJJMB010011896.1 coordinate 7,747,545, forward strand.
TCCATATGAAGTGTTCATCAAGCTTTATAATAAGGACAAGGCGGAACTTCACCCGTTTGGCCTTACAAACTTGGGAAACAGGTAAAGTAATAAATATTTCTTCACACTGCATGGTGTTGTGTCATACTCCTCCAATGTCGAGTAATAGCATCATGTTATTAGCACTGGTATTTTACTTTGTTCTTTGGTACCTGATTTGTTCATTAGCCCACATGGCGTTTCTAATATCGAGTTTGACTTTTTACGCAGCTGTTATGCTAATGCTGTCCTTCAGTGCCTCGCTTATACTCGACCTCTTACTGCGTATCTTCTGCAAGGACTTCACTCGAAAGCATGCAAGTTCCTTTCCTAATCTCCTTTATGGATATCTTGTTTTCTTGTATCTTTGATCTGTATATTTGCTAACCTGTTCTGTAAACCTCAGGCACAAAACAGGAGTGGTGTTTTATTTGTGAGTTTGAGTCTCTGATTCAGAAGGCCAAGGAAGGAAAGTGTACACTCTCTCCAAATGGTATTGTCTCCCATCTACACAAAATAGGTAGCCATCTAGTTCACGGAAAACAAGAAGATGCCCATGAATTTTTAAGGTAAGCCATAGCTTTCAGCAGTTTGAACCAATTAAATGACTGACACGGTTTTATAATTTTGCTTTATTTTTGCAGTTTGTTTATTATTTGTTTATGTATGAGTTTTTCAGGTTTTCTATCGATAAAATGCAATCTATTTGTCTGAAGGAAGCCGGGGCAAAGGCTGGTCGTCCTCGTGCAGAAGAAACAACTCTAATAGGCCTTATTTTTGGGGGCTATCTCCGATCTAAGGTACTTTAGCTTCCTCTGGAAGATCTTATTAAATATTGTTAGAAAGCTTATTATCGGTATCTTATGTATTAGGAGTGGCCCTTTTCAATCATTTCCTGAGTTGTCTGTTATGTAAAATTGATAATTGGCGCAACACAGATAAGGTGCATGAAGTGTCATGAAAAGTTTGAGCGCGAAGAACGGATGATGGATCTTACAGTTGAAATACAAGGGGATATCAGTACTTTGGAAGAGGCGCTTGGACAATTTACTGCTACAGAAATCTTGGATGGAGAGAACAAGTACCATTGTAGCAGGTTAGTCGGTTCTCTGTTTGTCATGAAGTTCCTGGTTGCAACTTTTTAACATCTCTAGCAGGTTAATCGGTTTTGTGTTTGGTTATGGAGTCCCTGGTCGCGACTTTTTGACCCCCTGTTCATTTCTGTTTACCCCTAACATAAGATTTAGATTTATATTTCATGTCCTTTACCAAAGTCTTATAAGTTAGTGATTCGCGGAGCTTCAAGTATAATCGGTTTTCTGTTTGGTCATGGAATTCCTGGTCGCGACTTTTCAATATCCTGTTCATTTCTGTTTATTCCTTCTAGCATAAGATTTTGATTCACATTTCAAGTCCTTCACCAAAGTCTTATAAGTTAGAGATTATGAAGCATCAAGTATAATCACTTTTCTGTTTGATCACAGAGTTCCTGGTCGCGACTTTTTCAACATCCTGTTCATTTCTGTTAATTCCTTCTAGCATAAGATTTCAATTTATATTTCATGTCCTTCGCCAAAGTCTTATAAGTTAGAGATTTATGAAGCTTCAAGTATAATGAGAATAGGATATCGAAATGTTAGTTTGTTAACTAGATTTACTAGATTTGTAAGTATAGAATTTGTTAGTATAGATGATGATTGCGGTTATTTAATTTCGCTAACAAGTGTGGGACTCGAATTTTAAGTACATTAACTGTTATGAGTTTCCAGGCATAGTTATATATTTACTATTAGTTCTTTGAGCACTAAGAATATTGGTGCTTGTTCACTCACTTTCTGTACTCTGCTACAACCTCTTGTATCTGCAGATGCATATCTTATGAGAAAGCCAAAAAGAGGTTGACGGTGCTGCATGCGCCTAACGTCCTTACAATTGCTCTAAAGCGGTTTCAGGTAATTCTTTAGTAACAGAGAGTGATACTTGAAACCTTCTATTAACTTTCTTGACATGATGCCTTCTTTGTTTTGTGCTATTTACAGTCTGGCAAATTTGGGAAGCTCAATAAAGCTGTGCGGTTCCCTGAAGTGCTGAACTTGGCTCCATATATGAGTGGGACAAATGACAAGTCTCCTATATATAGTCTTTATGCAGTGGTAGTTCACTTGGATGTCACGAATGCTGCATTTTCCGGACATTATGTTTGTTATGTCAAGAATAGCCAGGGGAAGTGGTTCAAGATGGATGACAGCACTGTAGGTTCCATGTCTTTCATCGTCGTTCAACCATGATCTTATTAGTTTATTCTTTTACGTGACCAGTGTACCTTTAATGAAGTTTTCCTGGAGTTACAGATTTTAAGACTTTGATGCCTTCGTTGTTGGTCTTGGTTTGTAGGTGAAACCTGTGGAGCTTGAGAGGGTCTTGTCCAAAGGAGCATACATGCTACTTTACGCAAGGTAAAATATTCGTCGATCCCATGGTCCATTTTCCGAACTTTTTCAATAAACTGAGTGCTGGCACTTGAACAAAAATTGATGGTCTTTCTCAGGTGTTCACCACGGGCACCAGGTGTGATACGGAAGACAATGCTACTTAGTGATAACAAGATGAAATGTACCAAATGTGTGGAACCTATTTCGTCCAGCGGAAACAGCAGTACTGCTACCAAAGCAAAGTCGATCTCTGTGGTGTCCGGAGGTGCTTCTACAGCAACCTGCAGGAGTCACGATGAATATCCGTACTGGGGAAATATGGGTCGGCCCGCCAATAATGGAACTTATGATTCGTTAGACAGAAGGTTTCCTCCAGTGCTTGGGATGCAGAAAGTTGACTCATTGAGCGACAACTCATCTCTCCTCAGTGGCTCAGATGAAGGCTCCTGCACTACAGAAAGCACCAGGGACAGTGCTGATGAAGTGTCTGATTATTTATCGGGAAGGCACCGTGGTTGGAACTGCCCATTGTACAGCCCATTGAGTACGTCGGATGACTCCAATAGTTCATCTTCACCTTCTCCTTCTTCCACAATCTCAGACGGAGACAGACATAGATCGTGTTACCCTGAAACCAGTACATACCCAATATACAGTGGAGGTGGGGATCACGATGAGCCAGGGACGAGGATAAAAGCCAATGGAGTTGGTAATGAGGGTTTGCGAGATAAGGGAGATAATCGTCCCTTTATATATTCTGACACAACTAATCACTGTACAAAGTTAAAGGGTAGCAATAGTATTAGCCATAACAGTAGTAATAGTAGTAACACTAGGGAGACTGACTTAAAAGGGTGGAGTAAATCTTCCTTGTTGAGAAGATCAACTAAAGAAAGAAAAACTCAACCACTTTACTAAGTTATAAGTAAAGGGTGTTTTTTGATGAGCTATTTAAAGTAATTAAAATGTCTGTCCATTTTATTCTTGTTCATACTTTCTGCTATTGTTTGGATCAAATGGCCAACTGGGATTAACTTATAATCTGCACCCCTTTGGGATGTGAATTTCAAGCCAAAGATTTCTAGTACCTAGGGGAAAAAATTGAAGAACCATCTGACATTTGAATCCTTCATGCATACCCCGGCCAGGGGGATTTCGTCTCCCTCTGGACAGCCACAAAATTTATCAACTCTTTCTTGCATTTACGGCTGTGAGCTTATTATGACCTTGCCAGATTCGCAAAAGAGAATTCTGGTGTAGCCAACAAAAGATTTGAAGTGCTTCAAAGCAGACGAAACCAAATGATAGCGAGTATAACACCGTATTACTCCCTGAAACTAAACCTTCGTGTCAAAGCAGTATCATCTCTGTTCATAATCACTGGAGCAGCATCTAAGAGAACTATGGTTACCACCACTTCGAATACAGGAGATTCTTACACAACAATCAGTGAGAGAATCTCTTTTGAGAAAGAAATCAAGAAAAGCAGATTTATTGCTATTGCTGCTCCTGTCTCAGACGAACAATCAGCTCATTCATTTCTATCAGAGGTAAAATTGCTCAACCATTGTTAGGGTTTTATCAATTTTGATTGAATTGGATGGAATTATGTGGTGAGATGATGAAATTTCTGTTGTAGGTTAAAGATTCACGCGCCAATCATAATTGTTGGGCGTATAAGATAGGAGATCAATATCGAAGTAATGACGATGGTGAACCGTCAGGTACAGCTGGGAAACCAATATATTCAGCAATTGATTCATCAGGAATTGATAGGGTTATGGTTGTTGTTATCAGGTAAATTGATATCATTTTGTTTGGCGATATTTTGAGTATTTAAATTGTTTCACTCTCGATTCTGGAAGCAGTATTGATTCATGATATGGAGGTGATGAACATTATACAGGTACTTTGGAGGTATAAAATTGGGAACAGGAGGATTGGTAAGGGCTTATGGAGGAGTCACTTCCGAATGCTTGAAAAATGCCCCAACTTGTCTTGTAAAATCCAAAGTAATGAAGTTATCTCCTATAACATGAATATTATCTTTGAAATTTCCATAGAATTTGTTTAGTGACAATCTAGTGTAGCAGTTTCTTGTGGATGTAGAATTTTGCTTTCAAGTTACTGATACTGTTGTTTGTGGTTTCTGGTTTCTCATCATTTAGGTTCAAATTGATATGGAAGTTCCTTACGATCTGTTAGGACTTGTGTACCATCAGGTGAGACTGCTAAGACATCGTTATATATGTATATATAAACAAGTATGAGATGTTTATTTCTATTCATCACTTGCTGTTTGGTGGTTAACAGCTTCAACATTTTCAAGTTGAAAATATCAAGCAGGACTATGATACTGGTAATGACGGTATCACTGTTGTTAGTTTCATGGTTGATTATGACAAAGTGGAGAGCTTGGAGAATGCAGTCAAAGACAATTGCAGCAGGAATATTGTCTTTCTCAAAACACTAAAACAAAACTAGTATGATTCTATACTCCCAAGATTATTTTTCTTAAGTTTAGATGTTCTACTATATGATTTGGTGCTATTGCAAAACTACCTTTTGTTAGATATGTATATGTTGTACATACACTTGTGTGCTCTCAATGAAATTGATATCTGCTGATTAGTATAGATTTATCCCAGGTTTGAATCATCATAAAGTTTTCTGTTTATGTTCTCTTTCTTCAAGCTAGAACACATGATTAAGGTCTATACTTGTCCATATAATGTATGATGCAACCAAACACAATAGTAGTTTAGTAGTTCAATTGTACTTGAACATATGTGTCTCATACTGTAACAGCAAAATTCATGGAATTTAAGGGTTTTGCTATTACAGCTATCTTCTATGAAACTGCAAGAGCTGATACATGTTTTGGGCAGAATAGAGAATTTGTGAATGTCTTGACTATAGGATTATCACCACCATTGAAAATAGAATCCACAAAATGGAATAACTGACTTTAGACGCAGAAATATGTCATTCAGATAGAAACAAAGGCATGAATGTTGTTGTTTTTATTATTTTTTACTTGGATCTTTTACTAGATATAGCGACATAATCTTTTATTGCAAATTTATGAAACTACAGATAAATAGTGTGACTTCTGGGCCAAATCCTTCTCTGTCGGAGTTAAATCTCCGAACTTAGATTGTATTGAGCAAAAAGATGAAGGTGGGAGTTTTCCTTGTAGGAAAGACTTGAAGAAGGTGAGAGCCCTAGCTGGTTGATAACTTTATTGTCACAAATGTTAGGTTTTCATATTCCACAGCATACTCACCAACCTTCATAGACCAAAGAGGTGGTATTGGAAGAAGTTAATAGACATTAGCACAATTCATCAACCAATTACAAGGGCTTATACCAATAATAATTCTTAATTACCTGCTTTTGGGTATACCATGGATACCACTTAGTCTTAGTGGTAGCTGCAATTTTGTTAATGGAGTATCTGCTACTTGTTACTGGTACTCTACCTTCTGTATCTCCACTGTATATGACAAATTACTTTATAAATTACTCACTTACTAAGTAGAAATTCATAATACACTGGTACTTTCTCAGCAATTAACTTATTTACCTATATACCCACACCGCAATGTCACTGGTCATGAGCTCTTCAATTACTGGCAATACTGTCAATGGCTCATCATCCCATAGTGCAAGTATCTCTCGGCTGTGTTGTTTTTTCAAGAATCGCCAAGAAAATTGGATAAATGAATTCCTTGTTCTTTGATAAGTCCTCAGGAATAGATACAAAGGATTGTCCAAATGTGGAGAATTTGTTACCTGCAAGACTCCCACTGGTAAGGAAGACCTGTAACGTCTGCATGAAGAGCCTTCTGCACTTCGGGGATATTTAGATAATAGTTGATGTACTGGTCAGAGTAGGGATCAAATATTCCAGCCTGCTTAAAACATTAATATTCTCAGTTAATTGAATGGTTTTCTTAGTGGTATTATTACTTAGCTAATGGATAAAAGAAGCTTCAAGATTCACACAGGAGGTGCACTGCTGGGAGAAGAAGGGCATAAAGGAGCATAGATATCATAAATGAAGATGTCGCCCGTGTCTGCTTGTCCAAGAAACTCTCTGCATATATCTGTAATTGTGTATGGTGAAGAAAAATTGCAGTATAAGCCAAAACCCTTATTGGCTTCGTCAGAAATGAGGGAGTGTGTCCAGAAGAAATTGTACATTCCCTTATAACTAGTTTCAAAGTCGACATAGGCATTCCCAATCTATAACACCATACAAGTTAAATCAAGGACAGATTGATTAATCGATATGAAGAATTTATAGTACACTAATACGTATATAATTAACTGTAAATAAGCATGTACTTACAGCTATTCCTTTCAAGTTAATGATGGTTTGGTTGGTAATCTTGTTGTTATGAAGGATAAGTTGAGCAAGCTGAGGTACGTAGTGCCCTGCATAGCTCTCCCCTGCTAGAAAGAAATCCCTGGTCTTGTATTCAGGAAACCTCTCTAACCAGTTAACCAAAAATGTGTATGAATCTTCGGCTGTTCTCTCGTCTCCACTCAAATTGTAGTCTGATGTTGTATTAGAATATGAAAATCCAACACCAGCTGGTGATTCTAGGAAGATGACATTTGCAGCTGTAGTTACACAGAATTAGCGCTATAGTGTCCATTATTGCTAAGTAACAACCTGCCATAATTCAAAAAGAGAGGGAGTGAGGGAAGGTGAAGGTGAAGGTAACTACTCACCATTGTTCCATGAATATTCATTAAGGTCGAGAGTCATTCTATCACGTTTGACTTTGAATGGTCCAAGTTCCATCATTGCTCCATTTCCAAAGGATGAGCAACCAGGTCCTGCACCCCATAGTAATAAGAAAAGTTGGATCAGTAACGGTCAGTTATTATCTGTGCAACAGTAAGCATTATTTAGGGTCATCTCTAAGTACCTCCATTAAGCCATAAAACTAAAGGATTAGTTGAAGAATTTTGAGGAGATTCAACAAAATAGTAAAACAGCGCCCTTCCTTTTCCACCATCTACCGTTACATATCCCGAGTACTGATCAAAATCCACCCCCTGTTCAGGTTGTCCAGGTAAACTATCAATCTTATTGGCTTCCTTCAATCCTTCTTGTGGACTCATGTACACTGGTGAATACTCTGATGACAACTTTGTTGTCGCAACCACCAGTTCAGATGACTTGAGCGATGATAATTGCCGATTTAAGATTTTACCTAATGGATCATGTCCACTGCTTCCAAAACCTTGAACTGTAAGTACAAAAGAAAAGACGAGTACTGACAGTATAAAGAAGCTCATTGTTAACTTAATCATCGTTGATTTCTTATAGATTTCTTAAGGATACCATCATATTTGTTATCAATTTATAGACCTTTCATGTGGCCAGATTTACAGATAACTGTCCCTGTTATCATCAATTAATGTCAGGTTCCTCTTGGATTAGTATACCTTATTAGCATATAATTCGTCAAATCGCATGGGTCCAACTCTCTTTGGAATCCACCTTGCAAGGAATGGTTGTCCATGACTCGTACACTCTCAATTAAAAAGTTTAAATTGCTAGTACACTCCCAATTAAAGTTTAAATTGCTATTATGTTACTTGTTCAATTCATGCTCTCTAGTAGACATGTCAGTATCTGCAAGTAAAGAGCATGTCTTTGTTTCAACAAGAATCTAAAGATTATTTTCAAATTTCTTCATTCAACAAGAATATGGGGTACACTGGAATCTGGTATTAATAGGTAGAAGACAGGATTTGTGTACCCACAAATCTTACACATGACAAACTTATTGGATAATGAAAATTCAGATTAGCTATTATATATGTATTCCGTGCCCCAGACTTGCAAAGTACATCGGCCGCTGAAATATGCACCATCTATTCATGCTGGTTAAAAAGATGAAGGTGGAAGTTTCCCTTCAAGGAAGGACTTGAAGAAAGCAAGACCTCTAGCTGGTTGGTAACTTGGAACAAAATGTCCAGCTCCTCTTATCGTTACGAATGTTAGGTTTTCATATTCGATCGCGTACCCACCAACCTTCATGATAATTAGATTAGTTAATAATCTTTAATTTAAACTGATCAAGTGTGAATAGGTTTCTATAACAATAATTCCAAGATTACCTGTTCCTTGTTGTACCATGGGTACCATTTGGTCTTCACAGAAGTTGTCAGTTTGTTAATAGAGTATCTAGTAGATGTCACTGGTACTCTACCATCTGTATCTCCACTGCACATTAAAGAAGAACTATCAGGACTTGTGCTAAGTCATTTAGAACCCCAGTTCTAGAGAGAAATACTGTAGTAATGAGCCTATTACCTATACATCCAGATAGAAATCCCACTGTTCATGAGCTCTTTAATCACTGGAAGTACTGTTAATGGAGAATCATGATAAAGCTCTTCTACCATATCGCTGTTCTTTTAAGAAAATTACAAAAAAAAAGAAAATGAGTAATTATTATCTCTGCAATTATATTAATGTACTCATATCGGAAAGAGACTTTATTACGTACAGGGGGAGTGGTTGAAGAAGATGAGCACAATGGAGCATAGATGTCAAAGATGAAGATATCTTCCACTAAATCATCTGCCTCGTCAAGGTAATCCTCACATTTCTCGGTTACAGTATTTGGGGTAGAAAAATTGCAGTTCAGTTGAATTCCTTGATTGATTTCGTCGGAGATCAAGGCGTGAGTCCAGAAGAAGTCATACATTCCTTTGACACCCGTTTCAAAATCGACCCAAGCATTTCCAATCTAAGCAGACAGATATATAAAACTTATAAAGAGATCATTAACAAGTTTTATTCGAGTAATTTCATGTTATAAATACTCACGGCGATTCCTTGGAGATTAATCACAGTTTGGTTGGTAATCTTGTTATTTTGAAGGATGAGTTGAGCAAGCTGAGGTACGTAGTGCCCTGCATAGCTCTCTCCTGCTAGATAGAAATCTCTAGTCTTGTATTCTGGAAACCTCTCTAACCAGTTAACCAAAAATGTATATGAATCTTCAGCTGTTCTGGTGTCTCCACTTAAGTTGTAGTCTGATGTTGTATTCGAATATGAAAATCCAACACCAGCCGGTGATTCGAGGAAGATTACATTTGCCGCTGCATATGACAGGAAAAATTAGATAATGGTTCTCTCAGAGAGAGGTGCGGTGGCTTAACTCATAACTCACCAGTGATCCATGCATATTCATTTAGCGAGAGAGTTTCTCCATTACTATTGACTCTAAATGGTCCAAGTTCCATCATTGCACCATTACCAAATGAAGAACATCCAGGTCCTGAATGTGCAACAGTTATCGGAATTTTCATAACAATTACAATTCATGATTCATGAAAAATTAGCAAGATTGGTCACTATTATTTACCTCCATTAAGCCACAAAACTAGAGGATTAGTTGAAGAATTTTGAGGAGACTCAGCAAAATAGTAAAAGAGTGCTCTTCCATGTCCAGCATCAACTGTCACATAACCTGAGTACTGGTCAAAACTCACTCCTTGTTCAGGTTGCCCAGGCAAGGCATCGATTTTATCGGCTTCCTTCAATCCATCTTGTGTGCCCATGTAAACTGGCGAGTATTCTGCAGTCGATTTGGTCGCGTATCCTTCAGCTAGTCCAGACTTTGAAGACGCCAACTGTGCCTTAATGATTTTACCTAATGGATCATTTGCTTTTCCAGCTCCAAAACATTCAACAACAGTGGATACTGTCAATGAAGAGATTAACAAGAACATAAACACCTTATTATTTTCCATTGCTAATTTGTACTTTGTAGTGCTTAATGATCTAGTTGTGAAATCACCTGCAATTAATTTTTGCATTTATATAGGAAAATATGGCGATTTTTTCTAAGAAATTTTAGTGAAGTTGCTTTTACATACTCTATGCGGTAACGATTAATTCATACAAATTTTAAGCCGGATTAAGTTATTATTTCCAAAGTCAAATTTTTTTTTGTTAACCTGATAATAATTGTCGTTAATAGGAGTTTTAGTGTCTTTTCTTGGACTCAAACCTAGTTATTACCGAGTGTATGCTGTACAAATTAACTTATGTGTGTTCGACTGAAACTCACGGCTAAAGGAGTATTTATCAGAAGATCACACTGCCTTTATATATTAGACAGAAGTTGTTACAAGTAAACAGTCAAAGAAAGAGCCGACTATAAAAGTTATAGCCGTCTGTTATATCTGATAGTTATACAAGCATACACCTGACACACAAACAACTACTGCCTAAGTGATACTCTAATACTGAAATAAAAGTTCAAAAGGGCTTATATACAATAGCATGGAATTCTGTTGCAAACCAATAAGAATGGGAGGGTTAGGTTTCAAAGAGGCAAATAAGATGAACTTAGCAATAATTGCAAAGATTGCTCGGAGAATAGTCTCTGAACCAAAAGCTTGGTGGGTCAAACTGCTAGGAGGAGGAAAAAAAACAAACTCCTTTTACTGTGAAAAAAAGTACTAACTCTTCTTGGATGTGGAAGTGTGTTCTGAAGGGAGTCAATCTAATTCACATGTATATTTGCCGGGAGGTAGGAGATGGCCAGTCAATAAACATATGGACTGACCACTGGATTCCTGATCTACAAGCAACTCTAGATCACATATGTTCTGAAAAGAATAACTTGTTAACACTTGTATCAGACTTGATCGACTCCGATACGAATAAGTGGAACCATAATGAAAACGTGGGGGTACCAAAATACACCACAAACTTTTTCTTAGGCAACCTGTGTGGACTAAACTCGAATACAATTCCGAGAGTTCAACTTAATGAATCTCAATCAGGAATTATATGAAGAGCTTATATCCCTTTCTCTCACAATCCGAATGTTAACAGAAGCAAGTCCGTGAACCTGATTATGTGTGAGAGTACTTAGACGATTCCAAAGATCAATATCCAAGAACCAATCAAGTCATATCCAACAAACAAGGATGAATATATCTACTTTGATTGATTAACGTACAACTTGTGATATTTCAATTATAAAGATAAACGATATAATGCGGAAAAAGAAATAACATAGACACCATAAATTTTGTTAACGAGGAAACTGCAAATGCATAAAAACCCCGGGACCCAGTCCAGATTAAACACCAAACTGTATTAAGCCGCGGCATACTATCAGAACTTCGGACTGGAATGTAGTTGAGACTAAATTAAACCATCACATCAATTCAGTTACAGTCGCACTCCTTACGCCTCTTGAATCCCAACAGGACTTCGCGCAATCGATTCCCTTAGCTAACGTTCCTTATAGCATAAGAGTTGCTTCAACTCAATTGAAGGCTTTAAACCAATCTGCCGACCACAGATAAGCATATTTGTGGTTTCCGTTCTGATCAAAGATCAAGGTGAGGTAGGAAATCGATTAGCTTATATAAAGTCTAGCAAACCTCAAAATCCGGTCTTACGACTCCCGAAGAGCATCCTAAATAATTATTCACCTCACCAAGTCGAAACTTGTGGAATCACAAAGTCTGAGACGAAGATACTATCTATCTTGCATGTTGGAGCAAAGCTCAACAATCAAACCAAGATCAGAATACACGAACTATCAAGATAAAGATAGTTGGATATGGCTTCACGAATCCCTAGGTGAAGTCTGTTAGAGCATTGCTCGGTCGAACTCACAAGTGTTTCTATGTCAAGCTTGTTGTCAAATTTAGTTGTCAAAACTATATCTTCATTTCTAGTCTATAATTAGTTAAGTCTCGGATTAGGATAGAAGATGTAGTTGAGAAACGGACATTACGGCAGTCATCATTGCGTTCTACCGTTTGAAGGCGAAAATCAACCGAAGCTTTTGGAGAACTTCTTCAACAAAAGGTAAGTGAAGACTGAACCACCTATATCTCAAGTTATATTCATCTTTCTATCTATGAGACGATGTCGCATACTAATTAGACTATTACAAGCATATCAAGAATTTCGAGTCAACTTTATCTTGTAATTAGTTCTCGAAATATGACTAATCTTAATGAACATTTAATACTTGATGAATTTCGGTTAAGAACAATTTATTATTCGCAATCAAAATCGTGATTCAAGATTTTCATTCGAAAATAGCCTGGAACAGTGATATGTGTCATTGATGTTATTTGGGAATGTTTCGAATTGATTTGGGGAGAAATATAGAACTACTATTATTTTCAGATATAAGACAGTAGACATATCAGTCTCATAAACTGGGAAACTGTTACAAGTATGAAACTGTAGTACATATACTCAGTACACGTAACAGAGTAGCTATGTCAATAAACATATTTTTGGTACGCATATTAGTATGCACACCTTAAAAATTATGTGAACTCGTGAAACCAGATCGATACGCAAACCAGTATGCGTACTAAAAAAGAACTGTTGGTCCCTGAACTGGTTTGGTATCCATACCGTTACACTACCATAAAAATTCTGTAAACTCCGGAACTCGATTATGTTTTAATGGTATTCATACCAGTACGCATACTGAAAAGTTCTGTGAACTCCGGAACTCGGTTATGTCTTAATGTATACATACCAGTACACGTACCATGACATAATTGTTCACAGACAGGTTGAGTATTTGTACCACATACACCTACTTACCATGTCGATTAAATTCATATGCACATAAATTATTTCTGCGAGATAATTACCATTTGAATAATCTCTAAAAACACCATAGACATATTTGATCACATTAGTGTGACTCAATTTAAGTATTAAGTGTTACATGAAAATGCTCAAGCTTATAGTTCAGTTGGCTAGTTTCGACTAACCATTCATGAGCGTGGTCTTGTACACGGTTCGGTTACGATTCATCCTAACCGGAGTGTATATCTTGTTATGTAAATCAGATTCAAAGATTCATCCAATGGTAGATATTATTTTCTTGGTTCCAAAGCTATCTTAACTTAAACCTAAAGCAACCTATGCTTTGAATGTCTATAAAAGAGGAACCTCAAGCAACTGGGATCATTGAATCTCGATACTACTTTTCTTGGTGTGTCCTAGTTTCAAAACTAGAGTCGTCATCTTCCTAAAACCCTTATAGTGTTTAGCAACTACAAAGACTTCATAGGGATTCGTGAAGCCATGTCCAGCTATTGTGTATCTTGATATCTCGAGTATCATGATCTTGATTCGATTCTTGAGCTTGCTCCATCAATCAAGATAGATAGAAATCATCAGAGTTCTCTTCGTCTCAGACTTTGTTGATTCCACAAGTTTAATACTTGTGAGGTGAATAATAATCTAGGCTGCACTTCGAGTAGCATAAGTACGTATTTAGAGGTTAGCTAGACTTTGTCTATTGCTATCGATTTCCAATCACCTTGATCTACGATCGAAAAGGAAATCACACATATATGCTTATCTATGGGAGGAAGATTGGTTTAAAGTCTTCAATTGAGTTAAAGCAACTCTTAGTTGGTGTGATGTCAGCTAAGGGAATCATTTGCACGGAGTCCTGCTGGGATTCAATATGCGTAAGGATCGCGACTGTAACTGAATTGCTTTGAGGGTTTATTTCGGTCTCAACTACATTATAGTCCGAAGTTAATTGCTAGTAGGCTAGTGTCTGTAGCGGCTTAATACAGTTTGGTGTTCAATCTGGACTAGGTCCCGGGGTTTTTCTGCATTTGCGGTTTCCTCGTTAACAAAATTTATGGTGTCTATGTTATTTCTTTTTTCGCATTATATTGTTTATCTTTATAATTGAAATATCACAGGTTGTACGTTAATCAATCAAAGTAGATACATCCATCCTTGTTTGTTGGATACGAATTGATTGATTACTTGGAAAATTGATCTTTGGTATCACCAAGTACTCTCACACGAGAATCAGGTTCACAGACTAGTCTCTGTAAACTTTCTGATTCTGAGAGAAAGAGATAGTACTCTGGATATTATTCTTTGATTGAGATTCATTAAGTTGAACTCTCAGAATTATATTTAAGTTTGTCCATACAGGTTGCCTAAGAAAAAGTTGGTGGTTTATTTTGGTACCCCCGCGTTATCAATTGGTATCATAGCAGGCAAACACGTTTATGACCTAACAAGTCTGTGTTTGAAGCAATATGACTATATAGACAAGAGTACAATCTCGATAAACGTACCACCAGCATTCGGTGGAAAAAATTACTTATGGTGGAAAATTGTTATGCGTTCCTTTTTACAAGCCCCTGACTTTGAGACATGTAAACTTGTATTTATTGGATATGATGCGCCAACAGTTGTTAGAGACGGAACCACTGTTGCGAAGCCATTAGGAAAATATAGTGAAACCGAGATAAGTGCTGCAAAGCATAATTATGACGGGTTAAACGATATTATCCACGCCATAAGCCCAGATCTTCAGCACCATGCGATTTCGTTCACTAAGTTTAAAAATGCTTGGGATATCTTAGAAACCGTATTAGAAGGAGATACCTCAGAGAAAGAAGATAGTCTTAAAAACCTAAATTCTAAATGGGAAAATCTTCATATGGCTGATGAAGAATCATTTGATGATTTTAATCAAAAAGTGTCTGGAATTGTTAATGCTTGTCTTTCATTGGGGAAGACCATTCCCCAAAAGGATATTGTGATGAAAATTCTTCGATTTTTACCAGTAAGATACGAGTCTAAGAAACATGCCATCATGGAAGGAAGTAATGATAGACGCATTTATGTGTCTATTTTCATCTCTTTTATGTATAGTGTTAGTACCCATTTTTGTACTAATTTTGGTATTTTACCCCTTTGTAGGTGTTTTTAGAGGAATAGGCTTTTGCGGCGAAATTGGCTCGAAAAGTTGTTAAAGGCTCCTGGGAGGACATTTGCTATTCGGACTCTTATTTTGGATAAGGGGTAACCCATTTCCAAGCAGCTGCTAAGTACAGATCGGGACTGGATAGGGGGAGGTCACATTTCTTCACGTTTTCAAAAACATAAAATGGCGGGAATTCTCTTCACTTACAGACGATTTCTGGGATGAATTTTTGATCGATTTTTATGGAGATTAAAGGGCTGAATTTGATTGGGTTTGTTCCTATGGACCTAACAGGCAAGGTAAGGGTGTTGGAATGGATCCAAAGTGGATAGAACTCGAATTGGAAGCGAAAAATGGTTAAAATATCACGTTCTATTTTTGGGAAGTTTCTTGGTTTATTTTTTGGAAATTTACGTGAAGAAGAGGAAGGAAACTCTTTTTAAAGACTTGTTTCTATCAAGGGAGGAGTTTGGACAGCTTTGATTGATTGAATACACGTGAAACAGAAATCAAAAGGGAAATAACGTAACGTGCTGTGGAGGAAAAAACCAAAGTTATTCTCGAATTTTCTTTGCTCTACTATGTATAAAAGGGTTGGTTAGAGTCCTAGGAAGAAGAGGAAGAAGTTAGGGGAAGTTTAGAGCCTTAGAGAAGCTAGAAAAATCATTGGAAGAAAACACGTTTCTGCTGGTGCAAACTGTTGCCGGAGAAGACGAAGAACATAAACAGCAGAAAAAGAAAGTCGCAGATTCTGTGACCGTAACTTTCAAATTTTAAACCTTTTGTAACAATTTTTCCAACAGTTATCATCAGTTCGCAACGGTTTCTCTGTAGAAATAGGTTCTGTAACAATTATATTAGTTACAGAACCCGCTGTTTAGAACTTTTCACTCTTTTAATCAACTTTTGAACACCAAAGATGTATTTTGAGCAAGAGATTAATATGAGGAGCTAAACCCCTTAGCCGATGCGACGGAGGAAGCCATTGTTCCATGAAAAGTGGTATAATTCTATTTTTATTATTTATTGCAATTATTTTACATGATTTTTTGCATAGAACTTAAAAGAAAAATTGGTTTTTATTGAGTAGTTGTGAAGTGTTTTGATGGGACATACTTGGTTTTAATACTTTTGATGTTCCATGCTTCGTGCTTACAATTATTACTTCAAGAACCAAATTAGAGGCAAATATTAGAGTCAACTTAAAGAAAAATATTGCATGAATATTGATTAGAATTTATCAAATAATTGGTCAATGGTGGAATCCAGAGTCTCGGTATTTTATTATTATTGTTGAAACAATTTTATTTAATTCTAAAAAATCCTTCACAAGCCCGAGTTGAACGAACTCTACTCACCACTTTTACTACAACTTAAAAATTTACATTAAGTAACCTTCAAACTCTTTCCAGAAATACTTTAGTTGGAAAGTTAAAAATCTTTGGTCTAGAACTCAGTAAAAGAGATAGTCATTACATTTCGAAAATAAATACTAAGGACAAATCTCTAAGTCCTGAACAGATTGATGAAAAAGATGAGAATATCCTTAATTGTACTCTGTTGCTGTTTATACAACAGATGAACAAAAATCTTAGACAGAGAAAAAGGAAAAATCATAAAGAATCATCAATTAAGAATAAGGATAAAAAGTTTAAAATTAACAAAGATTCTCTAGTCTGTTCCAAATGTCTTGGTCATGGTCATCATATGTCATTGTGTCCCAACAAGGATTATTGTGAGAAAATAAAGCTTGGATGGCAACCTTAGACTATTGCCCAGAGGATGAATCACCCAATGCAGTTTTTATCACATGTGTTGATAATGAACAGGTTCATGATTCAAATAATTTTAGCCATTCCACATTGAAAAATATGTCTTCCCCATAAGAAAGAATTGACCTCTTAAGTGAAGTAATTCGTTCAATGAAGGCTGAATTTCAACTGAAAAAGGACATGTGAACTAAAAGGATTGAGAGTCTGGAATGTGAAGTGGATAAGTTGAAATAAGAACGAAAAGAGACGTGTCCTTCGCAAGATCCTCATGTTCATAAAAAGAAGAAACGGTCTTTTTTGAGAAATTCTTGTAAGAACAATCAGCACATCTCTAGATGTTTTAAAGTCTTGAACAACTCTTCCAAACAAGAGAATTCTCATACTTGTAATAGAGAGACAACATGCGTATCTTAGTGGTCCCTATGCGAAAAACGAGATCATATGAAGGATAAAAGTGATTCAAAATCTAACTCTTCTACAACTACATTGTGTCAGAAACAAAAGAAAGATCGAAAAAGGGAAGAGACAGAACTCTCAAGAGAGTTAAATAAAATGATTCACAAATTGCGGAGATCAATCAACAATTTCAAGAAAAAATTGCGGAAATTAAAGGTAACAGACTCACCTATTGTCTCTCAAACTCTTGATTATATACATAGAAGACCTAAGTTAAAAAGATATGTTCCTGAAAAACCACCGGATCCTCCACAATGTGGAAGGAATTATTATATGCAATAATTCTCCAGTTGGTTCTCATCTCTCCCTTGGATGAGAATAAAAACTCTAAAAGGAGATGGATGTCAAATCGATTATATCATATGTGTGCTTAGTATTTAATTGTGAAAAGGTTGAGCCATGCTCCCTAAAAACAATCCATGACATTACTTGTCTGATATTTCTTGTGCTCTGTATTTATTTATTGAGATAAGTAAAGGACAGCTTATGAAAAATACTTGTATACCACATGATCATACGATATTGACACAGCATGTGTGAAACATATTGATTCTAGGGTAAAGGCTAAAACAGGAATTACTGGTTCTTCTAATATATCTGATCTCTAGGTTTCATAACTGGTTTCTCAAAAGTTCTTTTCTTCAGAATAATCAAACTAGGGTATGGTAACCATGTCTTCTTTAAGTTTTTCAAGCAAGGAAGATGAAGTCTAGATTGTGCAATTTCCCATAAGGAAAATACGGTTTGAATCACCAGAGAGTGATCTATGTCAAGACAAGTGTGAAACCATTCCTTGTGACAATCAACCAGGTTCTCGATTTGATGGGTTATCTCTCAAATTGAACCTTGTTCTATAACAAGTTCGGGCACTAAGTTGTGAACTACAATCCTCTACAAAGAAGCTTGAGGAGAAAATAGAACTTGTTGAATCCAGATTGGACCTTATTGAAGAGGAACTTGATGAATACATAAACTATGAGAAAAATCTGGGAATCTCAGAATAAACTCTTTTGGTTCATTTTTATAGATAACTTCTTGTGAGAATTTATTCTTGCGTTTGAGAAGGATAACTAGGGTTTGGTATAGCAAAAATTGTGATTACACAAGCTATTTCCAACATTTTTCATCTTGCATGTTTTTAGATTTATTTATTTAAATTCTAGATTTTTTGGAAGATGAACTTGTAGTATGTAATCATTATTGATTTAATTATTGCAAAAGTCTTATGAAATATGTGTGCCTTTACGTTTTTCGTGAATCGAGCTGATGTTTCATATATGCTCAGAAGTAAAATCTATTATGTTTTTTGTAAACTAAAAATAGAACAAAATCTTTAAGAAATTTTCTAGCAGTATCGATCTACTTGTGATCACACTTTTGTGTTATTACTGCATCATACACTCCGTAAGATTTTCTTATATTGAGTCACACCGATTACAATTATCTCTTTGTTCGTAACTGGCGTTAAGATTAATTTCAGTCGATGTTCAGGATACAAATCCATGTGATTTGTTAATGTCCGAAAAAATCCTTCTTTTTCATAAAGTAAGGTCACTCATGTTGTTCTCTTAGGAATGACATCAAATGGGGGAGAGTTCTTAAATGAACTGGTGCTTAATTGTTATATCTTTGTGGGGTGTATGGCTGTGGAATTTACATGGGATGCTTGTATCTTAAGTCTCCTAGATGAGCGCTAAGTATTTTCGTACTATGTGATATCATCTAAATAAAGTTGATATGAAGAGTTACATATTAACTATGTTATTATGTACTATCTCTAACTTCCTTAAATCTTGAAGTATTTTTTGGTTGTTCATTACGATCCCGTGATTTTCGTAACTTTGCTAATTTTTATTGACAAAAAGGGGGAGAATTAATTAGTATTTGGCACTACATACATATGGTTTACAGATCATTATGTAAGGGTGAAGTGAATCAATAATCTATAGGTTTCACTTATTATGCCAAAGATGTAAGTATAGATTAAGGGGGAGAAACATATCACCGTAGTATTACTTCAAAATTGTGATACAATTGAGCTTTGGAGAAGATAACAATCTTATATTTATGTATAACAACGATTGAGAATATTTGTTTCCAAAGTTGCTATAGCTATGGATACGGATCTTCAACAACAATGATGCTGAGTTGAACACGTTAAGAATCATTGCAACTTGAAGTAACGAAGAGTTCAAGGAGTTGAAGAAACCAAGGAAATCAAGACATGATAGATTCAAGGAGTTTTACAGATTTATTTTTTATCCATATGTATTGATAAGTTTTGTCACTAAAATTGACAAAGGGGGAGATTGTTAAAGCATTTCTCGGTCAAACTCACAAGTGTTGTTATCTCAAGCTTGTTGTCAAATTTAGTTGTCAAAACTATATCTTGATTTCTAGTCTACAGTTAGTTAAGTCTCGGATTAGGATAGAAGATGTAGTTGAGAAACGGACATCACAGCAGTCATCATCATTGTGTTCTATCGTTTGAAGGCGAAGATCAACCGAAGCTTTTGCAGAACTTCTTCAACAAAAGGTAAGTGAAGACTGAACCACCTATATCTCAAGTTATATTCATCTTTCTATCTATAAGACGATGTCCCATAACTAATTAGACTATTGAAGCATATCAAAAATTTCGAGTCAACTTTATCTTGTAATTAGTTCTCGAAATATGACTAAGCTTAATGAACATTTCATACTTGATGAATTTCGGTTAAGAACAATTTATTGCTTGCAATCAAAATCGTGATTCAATATTATCATTCGAAAATATCCTGGAATAGTAATATGTGTCATTGATGTTATTTGGGAATGTTTCGAATTGATTTAGAGAGAAATATATAACTACTATTATTTTCAGATATAAGACAGTATACGTATCATTCTCATAAACTGGGAAAACTGTTACAAGTCTGGAACCGTAGTACATGTACTCAGTCCACGTAACGGAGTAGCTATATGTCGAAAAACATATTTTTGGTACGCATATTAGTATGCACACCTTAAAAAGTCTGTGAACTTGTGAAACCGGATCGGTATGAAAACCAGTACGTGTACTAGAAAAGAACTATTGGTCCCGGAACTGGATTGGTATCCATACCGGTACACGTACCATAAAAGTTCTGTGATCTCCGAAAATCGATTATGGTTTAATGGTATCCATACCAGTACGCATATCAAAAAAGTTCTGTGAACTCCGGAACTCGGTTATGTCTTAAGTTATATTTACCGGTACACGTACCATGACATAACTGTTCACGAACAGGTTAAGTATTTGTACCCAGTACACCTACTTACCATGTTGATTAAATTCATATGCACATAAATTATTTCTCCGAGATAATTAGCATTTGAATAATCTCTAAAAACATTATAGACATATTTTATCACATTAGTATGACTCGAGTTAAGTATTAAGTGTTATGAAAACGCGGGGGTACCAAAATACGCCACCACTTTTTTCTTTGGAAATCTATATGGACAAAATCAATACAATTCCGAGAGTTAAACTCAATCAAGGAATAGTATCTTAGAGTTATATCTCTCCCTCTTGCGATTAGAACGTTTATAGAATCAAATCCGTGAACCTAATCACAAAGAGATAACTTGGACTGTACCAAAGACCAATGTCCAAGAATCAATCAAGTCGTATCCAACAAAATAGGTCAGATGTCTCTACTGTGATTGATCAACCACAACCTGTGATATTTCAATTATAAAGATAAACAATATAATACAGAAAAAGAAATAACACAGACACCAGAAGTTTTGTTAACGAGGAAACCGCAAATGCAGGAAAACCCCGGGACCTAGTCCAGATTGAACACCAAACTGTATTAAGCTGCTACAGACACTAGCCTACTACCAATTCACTTCAGACTGGAATGTAGTTGAGCCCTAAAAGGTATCCCATCGATTGAGGTACAGTCGCGCTCCTTACGCATCTTTAATCCTAGCAGGACTCCGCGCAATTGATTCCCTTAGATGACGTCACACCAACTAAAAGTTGCTTCAACTAAATTGAAGACTTTAAACCAAATCTTCCTCCCACATATTAAGCCTATATAATTGATTTCCTCTTACATCAAACAGTATGATCAAAGGTGTGGAAATCGATAGCAATAGACAAAGTCTAGCTAACTTCAAAATCCGGACTTATGCAACCCTAAGTGCGACCAAGATTATTATTCACCTCACAAGTATAAAACCCGTGGAATCAACAAAGTTTGAGACGAACAGAACTTTGATGATTTCTATTTATCTTGATCGATGGAGCAAGCTCTACAAACAATCAAGATCAGGATACTCAAGTTATCAAGGAAATATAACTAGACCTGGCTTAACGAATCCCTATGAAGACTTTGTAATCGCTAAACCCTAAAAGGGTTTCTGGAGAGGACGACTCTAGATACAACTATGACATACCAAAAAGTAGTGTCAGAATTCAAAGATCTTAGTTGCTTGGAGTTCCCCTTTTATAGACATTCAAAGCATAAGTTGTTTTAGGTTTAAGCTAAGATAGCTTTGGAACCAAGAAAACAATATCCATCGTTAGATGAATCTTTGAATCTGATTTACATAAGCAAGATATACACTCTGGTTAGGTGAGACCATAACCGAACCGTGTACAAAGACTATGTTCAACATGGTTAGCCGAATAACTAGCCGGTTTGAACTTAAAAGCTTAACCTTCATTTTCATGAACATATAAGACATTAACTCTAAGTCACAAACATGTGATGAAATAAATCTAGTGTTTTTTAAAGAATTAATCAAATGCTAATTATCTCGTAGAAATAATTTAAACACACTTGAAAATATAATCGACATGGTTAGTAGGTGTACAAGGTTCAAATACCATTGTCGTTCGTGAGTCGGTTTAGTCACAATATGCATATCGGTTTGGAAACTTTAAACCAAAACCAAAGTTCTGGAGTTCACAGAACTTTTTAGGTTTGCGTATCGGTTTGTAAACTTTCCACCAAACCTAAGTTCCGGAGTTCACAGAACTTTTTAAGTTTACGTACCGGTTTGGAAACCTTAAGACTGTCGCTGGTTCCGGAGTTCACAGAACTAAATCGGTTTGCGTACCGGTTTAGATACTCACTCCGGTCTCATAACCACAGTTTAAGAATGGTTTGCATATGAATATGCATACCGATCCGGTTCACGAGTCACACATATTTTCATATGATATACATAAGAATATGTGTACCACTAATCTGTAAGTTGATATATAGCTACTTCGTTATGTGTACAAGTACATGTAATATGGGTTCAGATATATAATAGTTTTCCCAGTAAAACTGATGCCACTGTCTTGTATCTGAATCAATAGTAGTTCTATATTTCTCTAAATCGATTCAAAACATTCCTTAATAACATCAATGACACATATCATTGTTCCAGGCTATTTCCGAATGATAAACTTGAATCATGATTTTGATTCCAAATAATAAATTGTCCTTAACCGAAATTTATCAAGTTTGAACAAATGTTCATTAAGCTTAGTCATTATATTTCGAGAAATTCGTTAACTAGATAAATAGTTCTCTACTCGAAATTCTTGTTAATGCATACTTGTCTAGTTAGTTATGCGACATCTTCTCAAATGATAGAAAAATGAATATAACTTGAGATATAGGTGGTTCAGTCTTCACTTACCTTTTGTTGATGAAGTTCTCCAAAAGCTTCGGTTGATCTTCGCCTTCAAACGGTAGAACGAAATGATGACTACCGTGATCCACTGTTTCTTAACTACATTTTTATCCTAGTCCGAGACTTAACTAATTGTATACCAGAAATCAAGATATAGTTTTGACAACTAAATTTGACAACAAGCTTGAGATAACAACACTTGTGAGTTCGACCGAGCAATGCTCTAACATGTTATATGAAAATGCTCAAGCTTATTGTTCGGTTGGCTAGTTTCGACTAACCATTCATGAGCGTGGTTTTTTACACGGTTCGGTTATGGTTCATCCTAACCAGAGTGTATATTTTGTTATATAAATCAGATTCAAAGATTCATCTAACAGTGGATATCATTTGCTTGATTCCAAAGATGTCTTAGCTGAAACCTAAAGCAACCTCTGCTTTAAAATCTATAAAAGAGAAACCTCAAGCAACTGGGATCTTTGAATCCCGATACTACTTTTCTTGTCCTAGTTACAAAACTAGAGTCGTCCTCTTTCTAAAACCCTTCTAGGGTTTAGCGACTACAAAGACTTCATAGGGATTCGTGAAGACAGGTCCAACTATTGTTTATCTTGATAGGTCGAGTATCCTGATCTTGATTCGATTCTTGAGCTTGCTCCATCAATCAAGATAGATAGAAATCATCAAAGTTCTCTTCGTCTCAGACTTTGTTGATTCCACAAGTTTAATACTTGTGAGGTGAATAATAATCTAGGCTGCACTTCGGGTAGCATAAGTCCGGATTTTGAGGTTAGCTAGACTTTGTCTATTTCTATCGATTTCCAATCACCTTTATCTACGATCGAAAAGAAAATCACACATATAGGCTTATTTGTAGGAGGAAGATTGGTTTAAAGTCTTCAATTGAGTTAAAGCAACTCTTAGTTGGTGTGACGTCAGCTAAGGGAATCATTTGCGTGGAGTCCTGCTGGGATTCAAGAGGCGTAAGGAGCACGATAGTAACTGAACTACTATGAGGGTTTAATTCGGTCTCAACTACATTCTAGTCCGAAGTTAATTGCTAGTAGGATGGTGTTTGTAGCGGCTTAATACAGTTTGGTGTTCAATTTGGACTAGGTCCAGGGGGTTTTCTGTATTTGCGGTTTCCTCGTTAACAAAATTTCTGGTGTCTATGTTATTTCTTTTTCCGCATTATATTGTTTATCTTTAAAATTGAAATATCAAAGGTTGTGCGTTAATCAATCAAAGTAGATACATTCATCCTTGTTTGTTGGATACGACTTGATTGCTTACTTGGGAAATTGATCTTTGGAATCACCTAAGCACTCTCACACGAGAATTAGGTCCACGTACTAGTCTCTGTAAACTTTATGATTGTGAGAGAAAGAGATATTACTTTAAATATTATTCTTTGATTGAGATTCATTAAGTTGAACTCGCATATTTATATTTAAGTTTGTCCATACAGGTTTCCTAAGAAAAAGTTGGTGGTGTATTTTGGTACCCCCGCCTTTTCAAAGTCTTTTTAGTCGTTAAACCCTAAAAGGGTTTGAAGGAGAATACGACTCTAGTTTACAACTAGGACACACAAGAATAGTGTCAGGGTTTCAAAAATCCCAGTTGTTTGAGGTTCTCCTTATATAGATGTAAATACCCTCAAGCTCGTCAACGCTATTTGACTGGTCTAGCGATAGTCAAGAGACGATCCAGCCGCTAATAACTCGAATAGTTTAACATGAATGTTAATTAATATAAATTAATCTAACAACGATTTAGATATGAAACTAGTACCGTTGGATAGATCTCAAAAAGTTACACGAAATGGACTACAAGAACGCGCAAATTGGGTACCGGACGAAGAAGATATCGCACTCGGAATTTTTAGATGTTGAAGTTTGACTCTAGTCAATCGGAGTTGACTCACCGTTGACCGTTTTGTCGTTACCGTTGACTGGAGAACATTGCCTTTGACCAGGAACTAGTCTTTGACCGGACCTCTAGATTAATTGACCCTTTCTTTAGGAATGGTCATCCCATAGCACAACTACAAGGTTAGCATTAGTGAAGCCTTTAATTAAGCAAGAACTATATATTTGTATTTGAATTGAGAGTTATCTTCATGCAAATTAAGGAGGAGTTGTTGGGTTCACGTTGAAACATGAAGCTAGTTTGTAAGAATGAGTTGTCTCGGTGGATAACTTATAGGTTTGAATATTGTTTTGAAAAGATAAGTAGAGAGGTTGAGTTGTGAGAAAAAGAGTTAGGAGGTGATGGAATTAAAAGAGAGAGTGGTTCTTAGTTGACTATGGTGATGGATTGAGAGAGAGTTGATGGAGACACTAGAATAAAATCAGTAGAGGGTTATGGAGGGAGTAGAGAGTTACGGAGGGATAAATAAACATGGTGTTCATGTTGGAGTTCATATCAATGGTGGTTATGATAAATCTTCATGGATTGATGATGAAGTTAATGGAATAATGGTGGAAAGATGATAGAAAATGTTTATGAAAACTAAGGTAACATTTTCTAAATGATTCTAGTATGGTTTATATGAATTGGGTATGTTTTATATATAGGAAATAATCTTAAACCAAACCATGATAGATTAATAGAAGTTATGATTTTATGTGAATTGTTGTTTACTGCCCAACATCTAGACACCTTTATTGATACATTACGTTGCGAATTAGTCTTGGGTTATAAAATGAGACTTGTAGATGAGTATTTCTTATTTTTACAGAACTTTGATTCACTCGATTTGGGTTAGTATTGAATTAGTTATGATTTTGCAAAGTTGCATCGTTTCGACTGAAAATATGGAAAACAACGGTGAGTGAGCAAGTTAGTGGATATTTATAGGTATGTTAGGGACGAATCTAGCTTCCGGTTATAGCTACAAAGTTTTAGACGAGACGATCACCTTTCTAAAGAGCTATAGATTGCTCAAATTGTATCATAATTGAAAGAGATGGAGAGCCGGAAAATTGACTCCTTGTGCTGTGTATGAACTGGGAAAATAGGTATTAGTGTCTGCAAGGTGTTTGTTAAATTGACTGAGTCGACTCGGTGAGCCAGCGAGTAAGATGAGTCAGTTATATGACTCAGACAAGTCCAAATGGGTAGTGGACCGGGTAAACGGGTCGGGTCGTGGGTTGACCCGATGGATCATCAAATGGGTATCGGGCCGGTTCATCCGGCCGTGCCGGATCAGGCCTAGAAGGTTAGGTTTAGAGCCATATTTAGTATTTTAATGTTTTGGACCCTTTATGGTCCGATTTAGCTTTCGATTCCTTCTGTAAAGTTATAGGGTTTGTCGAAGGCTTTCCGATGACACCTAATTTGACCCTATTTGGATAAGTAGATATTGTTTTATCCCAAAATTACTTTTTACCAGGTTATAGAACTATGAACTTTGCTGTTTAGTCCACAAAACCCGACCCGGGTTAATATGTAGTCCAGCGGGATAAATCATTTACTCGCTGGTCCAAAAAAAAATTAAAAAAACTGAATTACCTTCCTGCCCATCACTATTCATGTGTGAACATAGAAAAAATGAAAAATGAAAAATTCAAACCAACCAAACAAACTGAAATGTTAAAAAGGAAATCATCAAATAGACAAACAAAAAATTAATCAAACAAAATCATCAAACTCGTAGATTCGACCTGATTTCTACTGAAAAAGATTGAAAAAAAACTCTATTTTACTAAAACCATGGAAAAATTTACATTCGGTGAATCCTGGCAAGAACAAGATCGAAGAATACAAAGAATACACAAATACCACAGTAGAAGAAGAGAGTACAAAGAAAAAAAAGAGTAGAAGATCCAACTGTACATATTGATATGTACCGAAGGAAAATATGTATTGAAGGAAAAAGTATGATTCAACAGTACATATTGATCCAAAAGTACATGTTGATATGTGCTCATGGAAACTATGTACTGAGGGGAAAAGAGCACAAAAGAAAAAAAGAGTAGATGATCCAACACTACATATTGATATGTACTAAAGGAAAATATGCACCCAAAGAAAAAGAGTACAAAAAAAGAGAGTAGATGATCCAACAATACATATTTATCTAATAATACATATTGATATGTACTGAACAAAAACGTGTATCGAAGGAAAAGTGTATGATTCAATAGTACATATTGACACAACAATACATATTAATATGTACTCAAGGAAAATATGTACAAAAGAAAAAAAGAGTACAAAAGAAAAAAGAGTAGATGATCCAACAATACATGTTGATATGTACTGAAGGAAAATATGTATAGAAGGAAAATGTTGATGATTCAATATGTACTGAATGAAAATATGTACAAAAAAATAAAAAAAATTGGGTTATTTTAGGATCATACAAAATCTCCAATTTTTTTTTTATACGAACCTACAATAACATTGAAAAAATAAAAACCAAAACAATTTGATCAAATATAAAAAAAAAAAAAATTTGAAATCAAAACTAACCGAAGACGGAAGGAGGATTAATCTTCACTTTAATAAACTAAATCGTATCGTTTTGAATGGACTACCTTCGTCTTCAACGTTGAATAACAGATCCAGACGAGGAAAATAGATTAAAAAGTTAAGAATCCCAAAATTGATTAAATCTATATCTCTTTATTATTTTTATTCGCTGATCTATTAATGGAATTATATCTTCTTCTTCTTTGTTCTTCTTCTTCTTCTTCTTCTTCAATGGAATTATATCTTCTTCTTCTTTGTTTTTCTTCTTCTTCTTCATGAATCTGCTCTCGATCTTCTTCTTCTTAATCGATTCAGATCTGAAAAATTGAGCTCGATAAAAATAATATGCTAGACGTGTTTTTATGTTAGGTATTGATTGGACGGAGGGGCAATTGCGATATTTTGAAATACACATAAAACACCTTGCACGTGTGTTGGACGAGAAAATAAACAATCTGGTCCAAAAACATGTTTTTGGACCATCGAGTAATTGTTTTCTGGTGCTGGACTAGACAGTAACCGGTTCTTCCTATAGTGGATTAACTAGTAATTCCTAGTTATTAGAATTAGAGCCTTTAGTTATTTCACTTAGCTTATAACTAGAGACTTGTATGATATTGTGTTCTGATTCTTGTATGAGCCTATTGGCTAAATTATTAGAGTGCTTGTGTGATTAACAGTTAGTCATAATAACGATCGATTCAAAGGTTGAACCAGTGGATCGTGGATCTCGAGGTAGGCGTGGCTTGTCATCAAAAGACGTGGGAATTTACATTTTACTCTTTTGTGATTATTGTTGTTTTCTTTTACAAAAGTTTATGTTTAACAAATTCATGCATTGTCTAATTGTGTATTCCATGCATTGTTTTATTTTAAATTCCGAAAGTACTGTTAATTCTTTAAATCTTTCCATTGCTTGGAAAGGAATTGTAATGCTTTGTTTGTATTTATAAATTGTTTGGGAAATAAGAATTTCCATTTGTATGTTTGGAAAATGAGAATTTCCATCTGTGGTATATAGGATACTGCTCCTTCATTTATATCGACTTACTTTCGAGCTTTTATGCGTAATAGGTGTGTAAGGAATTGGTCGACATTAATATAAACTAATAGGGTGTGTAAGGAATTGGTCAACACTCAATATATACATTGTTTGAAGACGGAGTTAGTTCCATATACATGATTGTTTATCTCTGTGAATTGGTTGTCTTTTAATGTTTTGGGAAAACATGAATTGTTTTCAAAATCATACCAGTGATTACTTGAAAGTTAAATGTTATTTCTACTGGGCACCCCTTTTAGGGATGATGTGCTCACTCAATTCCCACTTCAGTTTCAGAAACAGATTAGAGTTGCGCAGCGGAAGGTTCGAGGAGTTGAGTCCGTTAGTTGGTTAACTTCGGCCATGTTTGTTATGTTGTATATTCTATTTGTAAATCAAATGACTATTGTATATGTATCATTTGAGAGGAGTTCCTGTATATATATATTTCAGAGCGGGGCTAGTTTTTTGGTTAAGTTTTGTAACAGATTTCTTATTTGAATGTTTAAGTATATGAATTAGATCTTTAGTGCCTCTTTATTTAGTTAATCTCTTGGATTAGTCAGCTGTTAGCTTTGGGGGCGCTACAATAAACTTCCAAGATCAAGGTTGCTTTAGGTTTAAGATAAGATAGCTTTGGCACCAAGCAATCAATAATCACCGTTAGATGAAAAACTTGACTTGATATTAACATAGCAGAATATACACTCTGGTTAGGATGAACCATAACAGAACCGTGTACAATGACTTGTTCATGAAAGGTTAGTCAAAACTAGCCTTTCGAACTATATGCTTAACCATTTTCATATAACACTTTAAGATTTTTCTAGAATCACACATATGATCAAAAATGTCTAGATAGTGTTTTTAGAGAGTTGTTCAAATGTCGATTATATCATAGAAATAATTCTGATGCATCTGAAAATATTCGATAGGGTAAGTACGTATACATGGTACGTGTATTATACCTGTTCGTGAATATGTTTGTCATAGTACGTGTACTGGGTATTGAAAAGACGAGGGTACCCAAATATACCTCAATCTAAAACTTTTCCTCCTATAAGTCCTTTCTCCGAAAGTGATTTTCTATGGACTGAGTCGAGACAATACAACTAATTGGTTCACACTTCGTGTGATCGTCTATGGATACGAGATCGAGACAATACGATAACAAGATAACTTGTGTGATTGACTATGGATACAAGATCGAGACAATACAACAACGAAGTATGTTTACTTGATAAAAGGTTCGGACTTAACCAAACACAATAGGATTGCTATCAAGTAAATAGGAATTAACGTTTGTGTATTTTACTTCTAATTATAATAAAACAATTATAATTGCGGAAATGGAAAAGTAAAAGACATATCAAGATTTTGTTAACGAGGAAACCGCAAATGCAGAAAAACTCCGGGACCTTGTCCAGAATTGAATACTCCCAGGATTAAGCCGCTATACAAAATCTAAACCAACTTCATATAGTTGAGACCAAGCAACTAAACTTATAGTTCACCTAGTTCCGTATGTATCCATGCGTCTCCAACTTACAATAAGTCACGCACTTGGAACAATTCCTTTGGTTCGTATTCCAAATAGTAAAGGAACAACAAATCTGTTCGATAACAACTCTTTTCAATCAACGTGATATGATTTCGACAAAAGGGTCTTCCGTTTATCCCAATAAACTCCTTTGTCAGGTCCTTAGATCTATCCAATAACAACTACCAAAGTAATTGTCAAGATTTTGCAATCAATACTTTTAATCACAAAGAATTGTATTGATGCTGATCTACTCAACTAATCAATCCAATATATCACAAAGATAAACCGATTATAGTTGGACCCCTTTCCAGCCGAAACAAGTATTGGGCACACCAAAGATTATGAACCCAAATCAGAAATCTTCTTCGTCTTCAAATCTTCTTAGATCTTTAATAAACACCTGCACACAATCAACTTGAATCTCTTGTGATCAATCACACACAGAATGGAGTCTGTTAACAATGGATTATCACAAGATGTATTTAGATCTACAAACAGTCTAAAGATCCCCGTCGAAACTTCGATATAGTTTGAGTGAATCTTATATCAGAAGAGAAGATTCTCAAGCATAAACAAACTAGGTGCAATCAAAGTTCAACAACCGTTAGTCAATCAAATCAATCGAAAACTAATAATAAACCGCAATTATCTAGTTTCCCACCAACGGTACTAATAGAGCTTCTCAATCCCAAATAAGTCTTTAAAATGAGCGGCCGTAAGAGATTTCCCCTAATTAGGTTACTTTCCTCTCCGAATAGGCGGCTCCACCAGTAACAACACAACTAGGTAGTTTTGCTGGCTCTGAGGATTAGTTTGCTTGAAATGCAAACTTTAATATTTATAGACCAAGGAAGTTTGGACACCAAGGAATTTTCAAAACCGAAAAAATTCTCAAGATATGCAATATATTTCCAAATTCGGTTTCCATAATTCCTGGAAATGCTTTGTCCAAATATTGACCGAAATCTCACTAGAAAATCTCCAATTAGTAAATGCACATTACTAATTTTTATTTTTCAAATATAAAATTAAAAACCTTAATTAAAAGATTCTCAATTTATTTTCGATCCTGGATTCTCCTTTAGCTATTAAGGAATATCTTTGAACAATAAAAGATAAGCGTTATTGCACATGTTCAAGATATGTCGACATCTTTACTTTGTAAATCCTTTTTCATACTTACCATCTTGGAACCGATTTTCCACACTTCCAAAACAAGTTTAGAATTGGTTCATCTGACTTCCAAGAACTATGTGATTGATTATCCTATCAAATCACCAAACATGGGCTTCACGGTTCTACCAAAACAAGTTTCGGTTCTACCTCCATGTGGGTACTAGAATTAGTCATGCTAGTTACCAAAACTTGGTTGACTAGGTACTAGGATCGGTTCCCACATATATATGGTATCTAACTTGTATTTGGTGCACATGTCCATAGGATCGGTTCCCAATAACTATAAACCTGTTGCACATGTTCATAGGATCGGTTCCCAATAACTAGAAACTTGCTGCACCTCATACAAGGATCGATTCTCCTTTTGTGATCGGTTGCACCTCTTACTAGGATCGGTTCCCCAATGACTAGAGTTGGTCATACCAATTACAACAAATCGATCATACCATCTCAGGTGATTACTTAAGATCGGTTTCACTAATAAAAGTCATACCAATACAAAAGTCATGCCTTGTGAATAGTTTTACCAAGAACATAAGAAAGTCATGAGCGGTTATACTAAACACACATATTGGTAATTCAAAAGATTTGCAATGAATAACAATACCAATAAGTAGCGATTTCCCTTTCGATTAACAAAACAAGTTCATGAATTTACTTCCTTTAAACGAATGTAAAACATTGTTTCCTAGGACGAAATCTTCACCTCATACCCATACATAATCACAATAGCATTCAAACGATTATGTCGATGTCTTATATACGAAGTTCGAAAGATAAGCGTTATACTTCGTATTGTATTCCTTAATACTACGTCTAACTAGAGTATAATCATTCATAGCTTCGCAATTATGTTTTCAATATGCACGACTTGAAAGATACGTTAGGGAATGAAACAGTTCAAGTCAAATATTACTAACCTCAAGTGGAAGGATGATGTCGTCGTTGTAGCTCCTTACTTCTTCACATTCTTCAAATCTTCACGTAATACTTGTAATGTCTCATATACTAATACTTTCAATTTAACCTATACGAAGTTGACTCTATCATATATAATCAAGCGACTCTTTAAATGAGTTTTGGTTCACTAAAATATGACAACCAAACTTGACATACCAACGCTTGGTGGGTTCAACCGAGCTATGCTATAACAGGTATGGATACCCTTAAGACAAAAACGAGTTCAGGAACTCATAGATCTTTTATGGTTTGCATAATGGGTAAGCGTATATTTCCTGGTTCACGAGTCACATAATTTTTGTGGTATGGATATCGGGTATTGAACCACAAAGTCGCTGCCGAATAATAGCTACGCCGGTACGTATACTGGGTAAATGTACTGCGGCTTCAGACTTGTAACAGTTCTCCCAGTATTGAACTGGTATGCATACTTTCCTGTATCCAGATTAACAGTAGTTCTATATCTCTCAAATAATCAATTCGAAACATTCCCGAATAACATCAATGACACATATCACTGTTCTAGGATATTTTCAAATGATTAAATCTTGATTGATAATTTAAGTCATGAACAATAAATTGTTCTTAACCAAATTCATCAAGTATGAACAAATGTTTTTAAGCATAGATAGTCATATTTCGAGAACGATATTAAAGATAAACTTGACTCGAAATTTCTGTTATGCATGTACTGTCTAATTTAGTCATGCGACAGTGTCTCATAGATAGAAAGGTGAAAACTTGAGAAATAGGTGGTTCAGTCTTTACTTACTTTTTGATGTTGCAGTTCTCCAAATCTCATGTTGATCTTCGCCTTTAAACGGTAGAACGCAATGATATCTGATTCTCAACTACACACTTCTATCCTAATCCGAGACCTGACTAATATAGACTGGAAATCAAGATATAGTTTTGACAACTAAATTTGACAACAAGATTGAGATAGCAACACTTGTGAGTTCGACCGAGCAATGCTCTAACAATCTCCCCCTTTGCCAATTTCAGTGACAAAACTATTAATATGTATGGATTAAAAAAGATAAAGCTTCAAAACTCCAGAATCCATCATGCCTGATTTCCTTGGTTCTTCAACTCCTTGAATTCTTCGTTACTTCAAGTTGCAATGATTCTAACCGTTTCAACTCAGTATCGTTGTTGGTGAAGATCCGTAGCGACAACAACTTTGAAAACAGATATTCCCAATCGTCGTTATACATAAACATATATTATTATCTTCTCCAAAGTTCAATTGTATCACAATTTCGAAATAATACTACGGTGATACATTTCTCCCCCTTAATCTACTTACATATTTTATATAATTGGTGAAACCTATAGATTGATTCACTCCCCCTTACATAATGATCCGTAAATCAAATGTATGTAGTTCGAAACTACTTATTAATTCTCCCCCTTTTTGTCAATAAAAATTGGCAAAGGTACGAAAAATATGGGATCATAATGAATTGAATAAATAGATATTTCAAGACTTAAAGGAAACACATATCAAATTTTATTTAGATGATATCACAGAGTATAAAATACTTTGAAAAGACGAGG
This sequence comes from Papaver atlanticum, assembly GCA_023531105.1. Classification (NCBI taxonomy): domain Eukaryota; kingdom Viridiplantae; phylum Streptophyta; class Magnoliopsida; order Ranunculales; family Papaveraceae; genus Papaver; species Papaver atlanticum. Next base: position 7,781,414 of record JAJJMB010011896.1, read on the forward strand.
GTACACAAATACACCACAATCTTTTATTTATCCACCTATAAGTCCTCTTACCAAAGTGATCGTCTATGGACAAAGTCGAGACAATGCAACAAATCGGTATTCACACTATGTGTGATTGTCTATGGATACGAGATCGAGACAATGCGACTACCAAAGTGTGATACTTGATAATAGGTTCGGACTTAACCAAACTCTATAGGATCACTATTAAGTGTTAGAGCACTGCTCGGTCGAACTCGCAAGCGTTGCTATCTCAAGCTTGTTTGTCAAGTTTAGTTTCCAAAACTATAAGTCTTGATTTCTAGTCTACTTATAGCTAAGTCTCGGACTAGGATAGTAAGTGTAGTTGAGCTCTAGACTACACAGCATTCATCATGCAAAGACAAATAACTACTCAAGGAACTTGTGGAACTTCATCGATAAAAAGGTATGTGGAGACTTGAACTTATCTATCACTCAAAAGTTTATCTATTCTATCTCCTATCTTGAGACAAAACTCGTATTGCTATATAGACTTCGATTATACACATTTGCTATTTCCGTCCTAGTTTATCTCGCTTATCTATTTCTATAAATATGTGTTGGTAAGCTTTCGCTTTGGCCAAGTTCATCTTTACTCGTGACGAAAGTCATGTTGATTATTTCAATAACTTGAAAATTGCTTTGATGAAAAATAGTTTGTGAATAACAACTATATAACATCCTCTAAGAAAGTTTCAATGATTGAAATGAGAGTTTAGAAAATGTAACCATCTTTGGATATAAACATGGTGTGTTCTCAAATTTGTGTAAAAGTCCAAAAACGGGAACCCAAATTATGTGTACCCATACGCATACTGGCGGTTGTTGGAAATCCGGGTAAGTATGCGTACCCGTACGCATAATGGCGGAAAGTTCACGTCCGTGAATTTCTGCTGGAGTTTGAAAGTGAAAAAAAAACTCAATCCGGTTACTTAAGTACGCATACCCGTATGCATACTTAAGTAGGTTACTTTCTAAAATCGGTATGTTCATGAACTAAAACATTTATATATTAAGGAATGCAACCTTTGCAAACCGTGGCTATAATGTTCATGAATCGATTTGAGTGAATCAAAATCGATTTTGATTCGATTGTGTCTTGTATACTTCCATAAGATCGAAGCAAATGAACAACTCTCTAACTAGTTCATTTGAGTCACTTTAACTAGTTATGGTGAAAATGAATAAGGTTGATATGAAAGTGCTCATATGGCTAACCATTGGTTAATTATTGTTAAACCTACTAAGTGTGCACGTTTAGGTACGGTTACTCAAACCTAAATGAAGTTACATTTTATTTGTGTGTAACAAGCTAAGTTCGATCTAACGGTTGAAAGATATTAGCTTGAATCTAATCAGGTTTTCATCTAATGGTGAATATTGAATGCTTTGTTACCAAGGTAACTTAGATTGCAAACCCTGATTTGGAGACTATATAAAGGAGAACTCTAGAAACTGGGAAACCTAATCCCCACACCTCCTGTGTGATACTAGTTGTATAAGCTAGAGTCGATTCTCCTTTAACCTTAGGTTTTTCACGAAACCCTGTAGGTTAACGACTTAAAGACTTTATTGGGATTGTGAAGCCAGACCCAACTATTTTCTCTGTAGTATCGTGATCTGATCTTGCTGTTTCTATAGTGATTAAGTACAATCGTAAGATTGGCTTGAGATTTATATCTCTGATAGGCAAGATAGAAAAGTAGTCACAAACACCTTCGTCTCATCGTTTGTGATTCCACAATATCTTGTTTCGCTAGTCGATTAAGATTATTGTGAGGTGATTGATATTTCTAGGCTGTTCTTCGGGAATATAAGTCTGGTATATCAATTGGTTCATGTTCACCTTGATTTATCAAAAAAACGAAACAAAACCCGTAGGTATTTCTGTGGGAGACGGATTTATCTATTCCAATAGACTTTTCTGTGTAATAAAGATTTGTTTATCAAGTCTTCGACTTTGTGTCATAGCAACTCTTAGTTATGGGTGAGATCAGCTAAGGGAATCAAGTGCGTAGTATCGTGATGGGATCAGAGACGTAAGGAGCGCAACTGTACCTTGAATCAGTGTGAGAATATAAGCTAGGCTTCAAAACCTAAATTCTGATTGGGAAAACCTTCGTATGGCAGATGAAGATTCGTTTGATGAGCTTAATCACAAAGTGTCTGAAATTGTTAATGCATCTTTTGCATTGGGTAAGACTATTCCTGAAAAGGACATTGTGATGAAAATTCTCAGATCACTGCCATCTAGATACGATTCTTAGAAGCATGCCATCGTTGAAGGAAATAATCTCGCAACTCTTTCCAGAAATACTCTGGTTGGGAAGTTAAAGATCTTTGATCATGAGCATACATCCAAATCTGGAAAGGATGGTGCTTTCAAAGCACAAAAGAACACTAAATTACTTGACAAAAGTAAAAGTGTTTGTATCTCTGAAGATGATCTTTCTGAGACTGATTCATCAGATGAAGATCTTGACAAGTCAATCTCCTTGATCACAAGATAGTTTAGGGACCTTCTTTTGAAGAGAAGTAAACGATTCTCCAGAGATAAACCCAGGTCATCAGTTAAACCCCATAACCGTGTTCCTCCTAAAAACAGGGATAATGATGAAACTGATGACGAGGATATGCCTCAGTGCTTTAAGTGTAAATGTTTTGGCCATTTTGCAAATGAGTGTCCAAATCGTAAAAAAATACACTGGGAACAAAGGTCTGGCTGCAACTCTTGATGAAATGTCTGACAATTATGATTCTAATGAAGATGAAAAGTCAAGTGTTGCACTTCTGGGTGAAAATATTGATTTTGGTAATTGTAGCAATACATACAAAAATCTTGATATTCTTTCAGAAGAAATCTCAACCAATCTGGAAGAAAAAATTGATCTACCTGTTTCTGTTGGAAACTCTTTTTCTGATTTTTCAGGTTCCACTATGTGTCTATCCGCATACACATCTCGGGCGTCTGAATCTTCTTCCAGGTTGACATGTCCTTATTGTTCTCTCATAGGTCATGAGTTATCAAAGATTTTCAAGTTCAAACACAAAATGAGATATGTCAACAAGCTTCAACGAAAAGCGAATCAATTAGCAAACAAGCTAAAACTTGTGCAAGAATCATTAGAGGTATGTAAACGCATCTCTTCTTCAAAGAATTTAGTTTCCAAAGAAAAGACTATATCATTAGAAAGAGATTTATGGTCTAAACGCTATGAGAAACAGGGTTCTATGAATTCCATTCAAAAAGGTTATGTTGGTTTGTGCGTCTTGTCTCATGTGCCTGATCAAAAGAGACAAGATTTAGCACACCTCAGGCTTTAGAAAAAGAAAATTCTTCTAGTTTGTTTTGATTTTCTTTTTTGTTTTCATGTGTTTGCTCTGTGAGCATTGAAAATTATGGAATTCATGCCGCTTTTCATATCTAATTGAAATTGGAAAAGTCTTCCCTGTTTAATTAATAAAAGAGGGTTAAAATAGACAATTCTTCCTTTTTAGGGTAAGAGTTGTGCGTACGTGAATCCTTTAAGTGTATAAAGGTTCCATAACCCTACATTCCTTTTTCCTTCTCTAAGAAACTCTTTTGTCATAAGTTTTGCTTGTAAAGCTTGTTCTGAGAATTTCCTCTCATAAACCCATATTACTATGGAGGCTCCAAGTATCATAACTTCTGATGGGAAAGATGTTAATATGATTGTTAATCCATCAATCATGAAGGAAAAAGATATTCCTCCTGTTTACCAAAACCTGAAAAGAAAGAGGAGGAATGTGAGAAACCAAGAGCTGTCCCTTCAAATCTTCAGAAAATTTCTGGTGTTCTTGAAGAATTGGAGGAATTAAGAAAGGAAGTGCATCAAATAAAGGCTTTTGTGTTTAAGACTCTTGAAATTCAGAAGGCCCTGGTTCGGCATCAGTCAAGAAGGTTTGTTGATATCAACTCCTTTCTGCATGAACCTTATGTCTCAATGGCTGTTGACGACAAGGAGTTCGGGGATGATAAAGAATTTTTCAAAGGTCTTAATGTCTATGAAACTTCTTATGAGAATTTATTCTTGTGTTTTTAAGAAGGATAACTAGGGTTTGGAATAGCCATTATTGTGAGTACACATAGCTATTTCCAACGATTTTCATCTTGCAATGGTTTTAGATTTATTTATTTAAATTCTATAGTTTATTTGGAAAATGATTTTGCAGTATTAATCTTTATGATTTCATATATTGCAACTTGTTATGGGATATATGTGTTTGCGTCCGTGAACTATAATTGTCCCATACGTGGTCAAAAGTTAAGTCCTTCATATGTCAGTATGCAAGTTATGATAAAAGATTGAATGAACTTTTGACAAACAAAAGTTAAGCCTACTATGTCATTATGCAAATATTGATGGAAGATGGGATGAGCTTTTGTTTACAAAGATTATGTATATTATACGTCATTGTGCAAATAGTGATGAAGAATAGAATGAATCTTTGTTTATTCCGCAGTATTGATCTTCCCTGATCCATATTTTTATGTAATATATTGTGTGGCTCCGTAAGTTTTCTTATGTGAGTATTTCCAATTAAATTAATCATGGGTTCTCTTGTGGTTAATTTAATTGAGATTTTTTGATACAAATTCATATTCTTATGTGATTTGTTAATGTCCAAAGAAATCCTTGTTTTCTTGAAAGTAAGGTCGCTCTTGTTGTTCTTTCGGGAATGACATTTTATGGGGGAGAGTTCTTAATTGAACTTGTGCTTAATTGCCAAATCTTTGTGGGGAGTGCGGATGTGGAATATTATAGGGGTTATCTTGTATCTTTATAAACTCCTTGATGAATGCATTTAGTTTCGACTATATGATTGCATCTAAACAAGTTGATATGTGCTTTTCTTTTGGTCATGAAGTATCTCTATGGAAATTTCATTAGGATCCCACTAATTTTCGTACCTTTGCCAATTTTATTGACAAAAAGGGGGAGAATTAATGTTTAGTTCACACTACAAATACATATGGTTTTCGGATCATTATGTAAGGGGGAGTGGTTTTCATGTGAGATGAAGTATTGACTAAGGGGGAGTGATACATATCACCATAGTATTGATGTCAAAGTTGTGATACAATTGAACTTTGATGCTGTGTAATAATACTATGACATTGTATAACAGTGATTGAGAGCTATTGTTTTCTCATTGTTATGGCTACGGATCTTAAACAACGATGATGCTGAATTGAACATCTTTAGAATCATTGGAGTACTTGGAAGTGACGAAGATTTCGAGTAATGTTGAAGAACCAAGGAGATCAAGCATTTGGATGAGAAGCTGCAAAGTTTATTTATTTTGTATTCCATATGTATTGATAGTTTTGTCACTAAAATTGACAAAGGGGGAGATTGTTAGAGCACTGCTCGATCGAACTCGCAAGCGTTGTTATCTCAAGCTTGTTTGTCAAGTTTAGTTGCCAAAACTATAAGTCTTGATTTCTAGTCTACTTATAGCTAAGTTTCGGACTAGGATAGTAAGTGTAATTGAGCTCTAGACTCCACGGCGTTCATCATGCAAAGACGAATAACTACTCAAGGAACTTGTGGAACTTCATCGACAAAAAGGTATGTGGAGACTTGAACTTATCTATCACTCAAAAGTTTATCTATTTTATCTCCTATCTTGAGACAAAACTCGTATTGCTATATAGACTTCGATTATACACATTTGCTATTTCCATCCGAGTTTATCTCGCTTATCTATTTCTCGAAATATGTGTTGGTAAGCTTTCGCTTTGGCCAAGTTCATCTTTACTCGTGACGAAAGTCATGTTGATTATTTCAATAACTTGAAAATCGCTTTAATGAAAAATAGTTTGTGAATAACAACTATATAACATCCTCTAAGAAAGTTTCAACGATTGAAATGAGAGTTTAGAACATGTAACCATCTTTGGATATAAACATGGTGTGTTCTCACATTTGTGTAAAAGTCCAAAACCTGGAACCCAAAGTATGCGTACCCGTACGCGTACTGGTGGTTGTTGGAAATCCGGGTAAGTATGCGTACCCGTACGCATAATGGCGGAAAGTTCACGTCCGTGAATTTCTGTTGGAGTTTGAAAGTGAAAAACAAACTCAATCCGGTTACTTAAGTACGCGTACCCGTATGCATACTTAAGTAGGTTACTTTCTAAAATCGGTTTGTTCATGAACTAAAACATTTATATATTAAGGAATGCAATATTTGCAAACCGTGGCTATAATGTTCATGAATCGATTCGAGTGAATCAAAATCGATTTTGCTTCGATTGTGTCTTGTATACTTCTATAAGATCTAAGCAATTGAACAACTCTCTAACTAGTTCATTTGAGTCACTTGAACTAGTTATGGTGAAAATGAATAAGGTTGATATGAAAGTGCTCATATGGCTAACCATTGGTTAACTATTGTTGAACCAACTAAGTGTACACGTTTAGGTACGGTTACTGTGACAGTACGAACCTTTTTCTCGGGCTTAACCGAATCCATTAGGGTTAGAAATGAAAATTTGATGTTTGTGTGTGCCTTTAACAAATTTTGGGTATTAGCTTTTAAATAGTGAGTCTGTCCAAATCTGAATTATGGGTGCCTTAATAGGCCTGTATGCATGATGTGCACGTGTCACATTTGGAAACTGGAAATAAAACTAAATGAACTAAAAGAAATAGAGGGGAGGATAGGTATTATCGGGGATTGGGTTCTCTTCCTTACTCTTCCCTCATTTGTTTCTGCTCAAAAACTATCTTGACCAAAGGAAAGAATTTTGGCTTTTAAATCCTATTTCTAAGCACAACTCACTCTCGGTACTAGTTCTTCTCTTTTTAAAGGGGTTAGAATCTGAAGAGCTTGAAGTGGTTTTCGACAAGTTTTAGTAGCAGTTAATCCAGCTGAAGAACTAGTGTTACTGCCACCGAAATGGTGACTGAATGGCAACAATTACTGATCATATTGTTGTGGGCTAGTTTCAAAAATGAGGTAGAGGAATTTCTCCTTTATGTTTTTCAATTTGGGGTTTTTCCCTACCCTGTTAATGAAGTCAAATTAATGCTAAATACTTGTATGGATTTGTTAGAAATTATTCAATCCGCTAGGCATGGGAATCATACAGATAGATGTTTGAATTTTTACTTATGATCTTAAAGCTTCAACTTGGAGTTTGTTCCTTGCCTTACTGATTCAATTGGGATTGTTGTTGATTGTTAGAAATATAAAGTGGGTTATGTACAGGTAGTTTGATGAATTGTCTCATCCAAATCGTTCATGCTTTGAAGAAACTAATACCTGGGTGTTGTGTTTAAATGAATGGATTCATTGATTTCATGATTAATATTCATCTTCACAAAATTCTAAGTTTTTGGTTGAATTGTGGTGGACCTAAAAATAGGATGCATTAATGAAATTTCCTATGCTAGCTATCTAATATAGGTCCAGGTTACAGATGTTTAGTACCTTTTACCTTTTGTTTATTAAGGTGCAACATAATAATTTGAGTAGTGGAGCTTGAATTGAACAAGGGACTAGTACTTTTAATAGCCGAAAGCATGTGCGTGTCTTGGTTTGATCTCTTTAAATGTTTTGGACTAGCACCCTTGATTGATCTTACTAATCTTTTAGTTCTTTGTGTAAATCTGATACATTTTTGGTAACCGATACGGACGGTACGGTAGTGCTACGCGAGAATGAACGCTATTAATTGTTTTACTCTTCTCTTCATTCCAGCCCTCGGAATGTCTTCGTGGCATTTTTATTCTTATTAGTTTGGGGATTTAGCTACTGTATAACTAGCGCGTGGGAAATGCTTATGTATCTTTTGAATTTGGAAATTAAGCTGCTTTCCCTTTGGGAGAAAAATGATTTCTGTTTGCGATTACTGTAAGTTGATAAAGATGGTATGGGTTAAACTGATAAAGATGGTATGGGTTAAACTGTTAATTTTTGGCAATTGGCGTCTGTTAAGGCAACTGGCCGTGAATTTTGGGTAATTGGCCCCTGTTAATTTTGGAAATTGGCCGTCTGTTAATTTTGACAACTGGCCGTTTGTTAATTTTGGCAACCGGCCGTCTGATAATTTTGGCAACTCGCCGTCTCCTGTTGGCAACTGGCCATTCATCTCCATTGACAATTGGCCAATGGTGATTAGTATTAAAGATTGAAATTATTTATCCAATTCGGTGACCCATGTGCTTGTCGGATTTTCTGAGTATTATGGTATGGGACATATGCTCAGAGAATCCGAAAAATTTGGAAGTCCGGTTTCTCGAGTGGCGTATCAGAGAGTCAGAGCTTGCCAAGCGGGTCGTTACCCGACTCGTTGGGAGCAAAAACTCTCTGATCTGTCACAGTTACTCAAACCTAAATGAAGTTACATTTCATTTGTGTATAACAAGTTAAGTTCGATCTAACGGTTGAAAGATATTAGCTTGAATCTAATCAGGTTTTCATCTAACAGTGAATATTGAATGCTTTGTTACCAAGGTAACTTAGATTGCAAACCCTGATTTGGAGACTATATAAAGGATAATTCTAGCAACTGGGAAACCTAATCCCGACACCTCCTGTGTGATACTAGTTGTATAAGCTAGAGACGATTCTCCTTTAACCTTAGGTTTTCACGAAACCCTGTAGGTTAACGACTTAAAGACTTCATTGGGATTGTGAAGCTAGACCCAACTATTTTCTCTGTAGTTGTGTGATCTGATCTTGTTGTTTCTATCGTGATTGAGTACAATCGTAAGACTGGCTTGAGATTTATATCTCTAATAGGCAAGATAGAAAAGTAGTCACAAACACCTTCGTCTCATCGTTTGTGATTCCACAATATCTTGTTTCGCTAGTCGATTAAGATTATTGTGAGGTGATTGATATTTCTAGGCTGTTCTTCGGGAATATAAGTCTGGAATATCAATTGGTTCTTGTTCACCTTGATTTATCAATAAAACGGAACAAAACCCGTAGGTATTTCTGTGGGAGACGGATTTATCTATTCCTATAGACTTTTCTGTGTAATAAAGATTTGTTTATCAAGTCTTCGACTTTGGGTCATAGCAACTCTTAGTTGTGGGTGAGATCAGCTAAGGGAATCAAGTACGTAGTATCGTGATGGGATCAGAGACGTAAGGAGCGCAACTGTACCTTGAATCAGTGTGAGATTGATTGGGGTTCAACTATAGTCCAGACCGAAGTTAATTTGTAGTAGGCTAGTGTCTGTAGCGGCTTAATAGAGTGTGGTATTCAATCTAGACTAGGTTCCGGGGGTTTTCTGCATTTGCGGTTTCCTCGTTAACAAAACTTCTGGTGTCTGTGTTATTTCTTTTCCGCATTATATTTTATTATATATAATTGAAATATCACATGTTGTGCATTGAATCGATCAATTGGTAAATCCAACCTTTGGTTGTTGATTGAAATTGATTGATCCTTGAACATTGGTCTTTGGTACCGTTCAAGTTATCTCTCTTATATTCAATCGGGCTCGTAAATTATTATTTGTTTGATTGCGGATTGAATTGAAAGATTGAGATATAACTCTTTGATATACTTTTTATAAGATTGAGTCTAACTGTCTAGTTGATTCTCTTTTAAGTATATTGGAGTTTTTCCATACATATTGCTAAGCGAAATATTGTCTTAGGTTGTTAGACCCCCTCTTTTTCATTAAGTATATACGGAGTTAACGTTTGTGTAATTTAATTTAAATTATATAAAAAAAATATAATTGTGGAAAACAAAAGTAAATCACACAGCAAGATTTTGTTAACTAGGAAAACTGCAAATGCAGAAAACCCCCGGGACCTAGTCCATAATTGAATACTCTCATAATTAAGCCGCTATACAGAATCTACACCAACTTCGTATAGTTGATACCAAGCAACTACCCCTAGTTCACTTAGTTTCCTCAATATCCCCGCGCTTCCGACTTCAATGAGAGCACACACTGGAACAATTTCTTTGGATCGTATTCCAAACAGTAAAGGAACAACAAATCTGTTTGGTAACAACTCTTTCGATTCTTTCAAGATAAAGATATCTCAAGTCATACGCAAAGGCTCTTCAGTTTAATCTAATAAACTCCTTTGCCTGGTTAGATCAATCTATCCAATAACTACCAAAGTAGTCAAGTTTAGATTTCCAATCAATCAATATAGATCGAGAAGCTATAAAGTGATGCCGATCTCACGCAACTAATCAATCGAATAAATCCGATTCTTGTTGGATCCCAGCCGATCAAGGTTTGTGCACAAACAAAGATATGAGAACTAAATAAGAAATCTTCTTCATCTTCAAATCCACTTTAATCTTCAATAAAAAACCTGCACAACACCACTTGAATCTCTTGTGATCAATCACACATAGAACGGAGTCTGTTAACAATGGATTATCACAAGATGTCTTTAGATCTACAAACAGTTCTAAAGATCTCGTCGATACTTCGATCTAGTTTAAGTGAATCTTATATCTGAAGAGAAGATTCTCAAGAATAAACAAACTAGGTGCAATCAAAGTTTAACCAACCGTTAGTCAATCAAATCAATCGAAAACTAATAACACTGCAACTATCTAGTTTCCCACCAACGGTACTTGTAGAGCTTCTTGATCCCACAGAAGTCTTTAAACGAGAGGTCGTAAGAGATTTCACCTAATTAGGATACTTTCCTCTCTGAATAGATGGATCCACCAGAAACAACAAGAATGAAGTTTTCCTGGCTCTTATGATAGTTTGCTAGAAATGCAAACTTAGGTATTTATAGACCAAGGATGCTTGGACACCAAGGAATTTCCAAAACCGAAAATATTCTTAAGATATGCAATGAATAGCAAAATTTGGTTTTCCTAATTCCAATAAATGCTTGTCCAAAATTTCTGAAATCTCTCAATAGAAAATCTCTAATTAGTAAATGCACATTACTAATTTTTATTCTCTAGAGATATGCATTTAATTGCGGGTAATTAAAGCATATAAAACCAAAAACCTTAATTAAAAGATTCTCAATTTATTTCGGCACAAGATCTCCTTGAGTACTAAGGAATATCTTTGAACAATAAATGATAAGATTTATTGTACGTGTTCAAAGTATGTTGACATCTTTTCATTGTAAATCCTTATTCATATTTACATGGATTTACATTCTTGGAATCGGTTATACCACATTTCCAAATAAGTTTAGAATTGATTCACCTGTATTCCAAGATTACTATGTGATTGATCAAGTATCAAATCACATACATGGGTTCAATCGGTTATACCAATCACTAGGATCGGTTATACCTTAATATGGAAATACTTGTGATCGGTCACATAAGTTACGAGGACTGGTTACATCAATTACCAGGATCGGTTACATCAATTACCTGGACCGGTTACCATATAGTCATGGTATTGCTTGTGATCGGTCACACCAGTTACCAGGATCGGTTACACCAATTACCAGGATCGGTTACACCAATTACCAGGACTGGTTACCAATTACAAGGATCGATTACACAACACTCTGTGATCGGTCACACCAATCACTAGGATCGGTCACACCAATTACAAATATCGATCATACCATCTCATGGTGATTACTTAGGATCGGTTACACCAATTAATAAAAACTAGTCATACCAAATCATAAGTCAGGCATTGTGATTAGTTATACCAAGATACATAACAAAGTTACGATCGGTTCTACCATCTCACACATATTGGTAATCCAAAGATTTGCAATGAATAGCCGTACCAATAAGCCTAACGATTTCCCTTTCGATTCATAAAACAAGTTCATGAATGTACTTCCTTTAAACAAATGTAAAACATTGTTTCCTAGGATGAAATCTTCACCATAACCCATTCACATAATCATAACAGTATATACAAGATTATGTCGATGTCATATCTACGAAGGTCAAAAGATAAGCGTTATACTTCGTAGTCTAATTCCCTAATACTATGATCATATAAATATGACCATGTCACATCACTAGAGTATTATATAATATGTACAGTATATACAGCTTCGCAGTTACGTTTTCAATATAGCACGACTTGAAAGATACGTTAGGAATGAAACAGTTCAAGTCAATATTACTAACCTCAAGAGGAAGGATGATGTTATCGTTGTAGTTCGCTTCTTCTTCACATTCTTTAGGTCTTCGGAGTAATACTTGTATGTCTCAACATTCCTAGACTTTCTATTCTAACCTAAATGAAGTTGACTCTAGTATATAATCAAGCGACTTTAGATGAGTTTTTGACACACTAAAATATGACAACCAAACTTGACATACCAACGCTTGGTGAGTTCAACCGAGCTATGCTCTAAAAATCTCCGGCTTTGTCAATTTTAGTGACAAAACTCTTATTACATATAGATAAACAAATTACATGAGAATTCATTTTACATACGCTTGATTCCAAATTTCAACAGCGCAATAACCTACATATATTCAATCAATAAATGACGTTGTTGACATTTGAATAACAAAATCTTATACTCCCCCTAAAGGTGAGAGAACTTATTACCTAGCTCATATAACACCCCAAAATTCGGGTCATGGATTTAACCCAAATTCCAGGTGTTATGGTCAGGTCTCGGAACTCTAATTCATTTCCTAAAGGTTACATTTTTATTCCTAACCTTCACCACCTGAATTTAATCAATATTCTTAAAGATTTTTATCAGCACCTAATCAATAAGTTTAAAATTCAAAGCACAAAAATATAGGAAACTAAGCAGTACACAGTGAAAACTGGACAGAAACGTCGAAAAACTGACGTCTCAGACAGGCTGCATTGGCGAGGCTCCACATGATTCGTTAGAAGTCGGAATTAAGAGCTTGACCCCAATTTATAAAGAAGAAAGAACCACCTTTCATAAGTATCTTAAAAATATAGATTTGGAGTTCATTTGATCCATGAAACGAGTGTGCTAAGATGGTCACAGAACTACGACCCTACCGTTTCCAGATCTGGCATGATGGACGTTGAAGGCCATAAAACTCAAAGGATAATTCGAAACACTAAACCCTTCAAACCCCTTATGTACAAGACATAAAGGAACATTTTTCGTCTAGAAAGTGTCGCCTAAATCTCTACCTATTGCTGCCAGTTTTGCAGACAACAGGCCATAGTTACAGTTGTTAGAAAAATAGAGTTTCAACTATAATTCTCAAGCTAACTTATAAAAGACATTTATTAAAATTTGAAATCCTTTCAAATGTTATCAGAAACAAACTTCTAAGAAAGTAAAACATAAATTCAAGTCTCCAACATCAATCTCAGGTGAAACATCCAAGCAAAGTACTTAGGAAATAAGTCAAGAACAGTGCACTCCTTAATCTAATGGCGCAATAGGATTACGTTCCCATCCTCAAAGAGATGCGGAAAAATCTCAGAAAAACATAAGGGAGTTAAATGTACACAAACGACGATAGAACTTCGAATAGTAAACGGTTTATTCAACAAATAGAAGTAACAATACCAATGAAATTGTCGACATATCAAGTCATTTAGATTTCGACACATTGAGTCCACGGCACGAAAACCTTGGTTCGTACACCCACCTATCGTTTCTCGGCACGGACAACCTCCATCGATGGTCGGGAAGCTACGTTCCCATGGGGATCATTACCCATTTCTCTATATCGGGGATCATTACCCGGCGTAAGATGGAATTATGTTCCAACTAACGGAAGACATGGACTCGATAAATTCACAATAAATCCCATTTGCATTCACAACAAATATACTTCACTCGTTAAAGGACTCTACTGAATTTCTTTATCAAAAGACAGACATGTTACGAATTCGTCGACAGGAAAATGTTTATGTAATGGAGTTCATTTCCATTTACCAAAAATCAGCAAGTTCTAATATTTTGAAAGAAGCTTTTACAGGCATAAAATACACAAGCAGTCCACTGACAAACAAGGGATGTAATTTCACAATTAGTTTCACAAATTCATAAAAATAATTGGGGTTCTAAGAATCATTTCTACAAACACTTAACAGTTCTTAAAAAGAAAACATTGAAACAATCATTTGCAACCCTAGTTTTCTTTCACAAAATCAGATATGCTTATTTAAATTCATGATAATCAATACACATAACTCATTTCAGGTTTTGCAAATTGTAAACAAACCACACAACATTTTCGAAATTCAAATATCAATTAGGAGTGAATAAAATCATATGGGTAAGAAAAATTCTCAAGGAAGATGAGTAGTAAACCTACCTCGAATTAGTTTGCTCCTAGTAGTTTTTCTTTTAGGATTCTTCTCATACCTTGGCTTGAATTCCTAAAATCTGATTTATACATGATGTGCAATACGTTACAATCCCCAACTGTTAGGTTTCCTTTCTAGTTCTTAATACAGACTCCTTTCATTTTCCCATTTCTATTTTCCTTTCAATAGTAAAACTCCTAAGTTTATTTGCACCTAGCCAATACTAAGTAGAGTAGGAGGGTGGAACAAGACATTAAAATTCCTAGTCTTAGCTACACATTTCAGGCACTATGGAACTACTCTATGTCGGTGTCGTACATCAACAACTAAAATAAGAAATCGTATAACTTTACTAGCAATACACAGAATATAACAAGAAAATGGTGGGACCAGACTTCCTATTGGTCTTAATCTAACAAATGAAAACAGATTGTCGAACTCGGGTGATACCCGACCCGAAATGCACACAAAACGGGTGGAGGAAAATGCAGGGTATCATAGCTCACATCTTTGTTATTCCCCTTTTATTAGTCAGAATACTACAATAGCAATATGATGCAATATGATATTTTTCTCCCCCTTAGTCAATGCTTTACTCTTTCGTTAGATATAACGTTTAAGCACAATTGTCCTTTCATTAGTGATTGCAGATCACTTGTTTACTCCATATGTTTCTCCCCCTTTTTGTCAAAAAATGACAAAGGTTCGAGCAAATAAAGGACAAACCGAAAGGATATTTCAAATCTAAAAGACTTGTAATCAACCTATAAGAGTTAAGCACGAAGGTTTCGCATACCACTTTAGATAACCAATATTAAACCGAAACTACAAGTAATTTAGTTTTAATATGTTATCAAGGAAATAATTTCTCGAAGAAATTTTCCCTAATAGTTTAACAAATCGACTAAGAAACTTAATTCCCTTGTTAAACCGATTGCAAACATACAATCGCTTATTTCGATAAGACCAAAATAAAGATCAGAATTAACTTTTTTCTCTCATCAGGCTCTAATTATTCAGACAATAACTGTTTGCGAGTAAAAATGACTCACAGGTTTTTTGGTAAAAAGATGGTGGAGGAGGAAAGTGCTCGAAGTTGCAAATCGTCTAAACCTTTAAACAAATGTACTGCACATGAGTACTTTGAGTTCGAGAGACTAATATGTATGACCATGGCCTAAACCAAGACAATGGACGTTCCAGGTTCAATTCGATCACAAGAGGAGGAGAAGGGTCGGTCTGTAGGGAGGGAAGCTGAGATTGTGTGGAGATAAATGGAGATTTACCTGTAGGTGATGTGATGTGTTGAACTGCTGTGAAGATGATTCTATGTGTAGACGAGAGAAATCTTCTGAAAAAGTATTATAAGTTGATTGTTCATAGGGTTTCTTACGAATCTTGTTAGTCTTGTCAAAACATAGGTTTCAGAACCTATTTATTGCAGCACATCAATATCATGTAAGTGGTGACAATTGAAGGTAGTGGAAAGATGGGGAAGTGGGAGATCTTGTCGAAACCACTTCCACGTTGTGTGGATGACTTGGTTGATTGACCATCCACTTTCCATTTTCTCTTTTAACTGCCGTCACAACTTACCACAACTCTCATCGTGGATGTACCTAACATTGCATGTGTTGTAGGCCGCCAGACCAAAACCCTAGTGATATCCCCCCATGTGACGTGAATTAATGTCTCATGTGTGGTCAATCTTTGACCTAAGACTATGAGTCTTATGAACTTGTTGATGGTGGTTTTTAGTTCAGGGCTAAAATTGTAAAACCGTGTATTTAATGCGTCATAATTCTGCAAAGAAGTTGAGCCATTTAAAAGTGATGAGTGCCCAGGCCTCTTTGCTTACATGTGTATTGAGCAATTCAGTATATTTATATGAAATTTATCCAGAATGGTGCGTGTAGCAACAATCCTAAATATTCTGTAAATTTCTGAGTATTTATTCTATGCCATGTTCCCCAGTTGAAATCTTAATACTGACATGACATTACGACTAATGTTCGCTCGCAGCCAAGTAGCATGAATCTCCCGAAGTGTCAGGATTAAGATGCGTGTGGAAGTACTCAATCAGAGGCACGCAAAGTTATGCTGCCCTCTAAAATATGATTAGTGATTTTTTATGAACACACAAAATTCACCAGAAATTGATTGATTTTGTGCCATCCCACAAAATTCAATCTTTCTAACCTAATTTTTTACTAATTTACAAAAATTAGGTCCTTTTTGCGGCCTGCGCAATATCTCGAACCATATTGGTCGAGACCAAACCTAGGTAAGCTAGGAAATTAATCCGCCATGGACTAGTAGGAGCAAGCTCCTACCAAAATAGAAAACAAGAAATAAAGAGGAACTACGACAAGTAAGAGCAGCAGCAAGAGGAGGCGTGGCTGCGCCACTTGGCCGACCGATTTGCTTCAGCAGGCGCCACCTGTGGCCGGCTGGCCACGCTCCATGTTGCTGCTTGCCGGCCCCCTTTCCCATCGACCAATCAGACTGCTTTAAAAGCGCCACATGCACTTTCAATTAAAAGTGAAAGTTGGTTGGTCAACACACTTAATTCCTTAAGGAATTAGACATAGGCTGCCCACATCAGTCTCAAAATTATCACAGCCGCACGTTTTGGCTGGCTGGTTTATCAAGCTTAGCCGCTCCCTGACGTGACCGGACAAGCATAATCAGGCACACCGGTGGGACCACTAATACTTTGGACAATCATAGCCCTTCAAACTCGCCAACAGGGCCACTAACCGATTGCCCAAAGTTAGTGTGCCGCGCAACTTACGGAACCCTAATTTATGCTAGCAGCAGTATATTGCTGCCGCAAAACGATCTCGGCCGTCCATCTTTGCCAGCCGAATTGGACGGCCTAGATTAAATTCCGATCGACGGACAAGGGTTAGCTACACGGCTATAGCACTGGCTGGTCGAATGGTCCAAAGCATGCCGCCAACACCAAAAACCGTTGGCCCAAAATGGGTTAGCCACACGGCTTTTAAAACCTAAATTGAATCAACGACATCCATTGATTGCCGCAAATAATCTCGGACGCCCAACTTCGCCAGTCGAATCGGCCGACCTAACTCCTATTTTAGACGGCCAACAAGATGTGGCCATGATCACCGCCCCCCCACCCCTCCCCCCCCATAAGCTATAATCGGCCAAGCCGCAGCTTGCCTATATGGCCCCCAAACGGTCGCCCGAAAGTGGCTAGTCGCGTTGCTTTTAGGAATTTTAATAAATTCAACAGCAGCCATTAACTGCCGCAAATCATCTCGGCCGTCCAACTTCGCTAGCCGAATTGACCGGCCTAGATCAAATCTTAAGTAACCAATAAGATGTCGCCGTGATCGCCAACCGTCACTCTCCTATAAGGACCGATCGTCCTATCTTTGGCGTGCATGAACGGCTCCCAGCAGCTTCTCGAAAATGGCCGGTCATGCTCCTTTTAAGACATTAGGCTCCACGACTAATTTAAAACATCTTTATACAACGATGCTTTATGAGCATCGATTAGTTTGAGCTGCTTGCTTAAAAGCGATGCATTATATGCATCGATTATAAACGATGTTTTATAAATACCGATTTCACAAATAATTTAATTATTTGACCTAAGAAACGTCGTGTTATTTCTTGCGGCAAGCCTCATGGATTGACTTGTAATACATTACCACCAACCGCCTAACTTGCGAGTGATTGGTCAAAAAAACAAGGTCCTGCAAACAAGACCCACTCAGGAACCTGCTGCATATTTTCACGAAAATACTCGAGACATCAAACATGTCACAAACCGGGGGATGTTCATCAGGGTATTGGTCTGGCGGTTTATAGCGTGCGGCGTGCAACACGTTCATTATGAGAAAGTGTCAGGAAAGGCGGGAAGTTAGTGGCAGCAGAGTAGTGGGCGTAAATTGACCCGTCTTCCCTCATAGTAAGACGTGGTTTTAAAAAAAAATCACACGATCCCACTTCTACATCACTCAACTACTCCCATTTCCTATGAGATCAGGGTGCGTTCAACTAGGACTGATATAAATAGGTTTTCAACCTATTTCAACCAAAAACGGTTATCAACACAAGTATCCAGAAAACAGCAAAGAACTGATAGCTTACATTCCGCAAGCAAGTTCCACATTCTGATACAATTCATAAAACAACCAAACCTTCAGAGTTAGCCATTCTGATCTCAACACTTTCTTCGCTTCCCTCTCTAAAATCAACCATTCTCCTTAATTTTGTGACCGAAGCAAGACTGGAACAATCATTTATTGGTTTAGGCCAGAATTATACAGATTGATCTCTTAAATCTAAAGTACTCCCGTGCAGTGCATTTGTTTAGGGTTTAGATTCGTTTCTCGGCGGCACACCAAAAATTACCATTTCCAGCAGAATCAGTTTTTACCCCAAAACTACTGGCGACCACGGTGGGAGATTAATCTCTCGGTTGCAATATCAACTTTCAATTTCATTTCGATCTTTTCAAATTCAAGATGGTGGATCTTAGGTCTGGGTCAGTTACCAATCCTGATGCTGCTGGCGCTGATAATACTCCTGTCGCCACTATCCCCACTGTTCACACCAATGTACCGCCTTCCAGCACAGTCAACACATCTCATGGTGTTACACCCTCTAGCACTAACACCAGCAGTGCCAGAAACATCCTCTCAAGTGTGACACCTCCTATCACTAGAGCCAGAGACGCTGCTACTCCTAACATTTCTTCGAGCGTGACACCCCCAATTGTCACCAGATCTGCTACCACTTCTTCGTTAGGTCGAGAGACTGGAGGAGCCAGAGGAAACCAATCTTCTATTACTATTGCCGATTTGATGGAGAGACATGAAGTTCTTTCCAAAGCTCAGACGGACATAGCTACAACTCAAAAGGAGGTTCTCACTTTTCTCAAGATGTTAACGGAAATATTACCGCCAGAACCATGCCAACCCCAAATGGAGCAGGCGAGGAACGTTTTCATGACGCCTGGCGCAAGTACTTCAGCAGGGCGTATCTTTATGGATGAAGAAGTTCGTGTAGCTTCTGAACGACCATCAGATTGGAATCAAAAGTCCAACTTTATCACACGAGAGGACCTGGAACGACTTCTCCAGAATCGAGGCAGGGAAAATCCGGCTACCATTCATCAGCACCAACCCCCTTATCCTCCTGACGTGCAAAGAGTTCCTCTTCCAGGAGGATATTTTTCTCCCCGGTTGTCCCTTTATGACGGGACGGGTAACGCTCGTGAACACAACTCTCGTTTTTTGGAATCACTAGGGGAGCATGAATATAACTATGTCCTCCGCCTAAAAGAATTCTCAAAATCACTCACTGGAAGGGCGTACACCTGGTACAACAACATTACACCAAACAACATAGTCAATTGGTGTGAAATGGTCACCGCTCTCTACAAGAAATATTTCTTTGTGTCTGAGCAAATCACCCTATCAGACTTGGGAAGGATGTTTCAGCGAAACAATGAACATCCGAATGATTATGTCAAGAGATTCCCTTCCTGTCAGGAGCTGCATGATTTCTGGGGACTTCGTCCACAAAACCTTATAGTCTATGATGAAGCATCTATGTGAGATTCTGTATTTCTCCAAGGCGCAGCGTCAAGACATATTTGCAGCCCTTAACCGTGTTGTATCAGGAAAGCGGCTGTTTCCATCCAGGGAAGCCGCTCCCAAACCCCAACCTCTCCTGGAAAGCACGACTGGTAGATGCAACTGGGGACTCCTAACCACCGCTCACTTGAAGGACGTCGAGTTTGACATCACACTGATTGACGCGGCCTCTGACTTCAGCATTGTCACCATTAAGACTTTGAGAGCTGCAAGGATTTAAAAGAAGGAAGCCGTTCACTACCCAACTGATAGACGCATTTATGTGTCTATTTTCATCTCTTTTATGTATAGTGTTAGTACCCATTTTTGTACTAATTTTGGTATTTTATCCCTTGTAGGTGTTTTTGGAAAAATAGGCTTTTGCGGCAAAATTGGCTCGAAAAGTTGTTAAAGGCTCCTGGGAGGACATTTGCTATTCGGACTCTCACTTTGGATAAGGGGTAACCCATTTCCAGACAGCTTCTAAGCACAGACCAGGATTGGATAAGGGGAGGTCATCCCCTTCGTTTGAAATTTTGTTTTGGCGGGAAAACAAAATGTCGCCTGCGTAACTTCCTGGCAAGTTTTGGATCGATTTTTGGAAGTGTTTTATCGAGATTCAATCGCCAAACTAATTTGGGATGGACTTGAATGGAGTAAATAGGGTTGGTACATCTGTTTGTATCGATTAGAATGGGATGAATGATCGGGTTTTGTTAAAACAGGGAAAAAAAATAAAAATGGAAACAGACGAAGTTTCGAATTATATTTGGAAGTTACATGCTATATTTTGCAAGGATTTGTTTGTAGAGGCATAATAGGATAGTTTGGATAATTCAGGAAGGAGGTGAAGTGATTAAACAGGTTAGAATATCCAAAACTTGGCCGAGAAGAAAATTTTATTTTTGGGGAAGAAAAAGAGATTTTGATCGAGTTTAAACCGAGCTGTGAGGTATATATAAGCTCTAGAGAGGCTAAGGAAGAGTTAGAAACACTTTGGAGAAGTTTAGAGCCTTAGAGAATCGGAAAAAAAATCAACTGGAGTCGAGTACAGAAACTTTTCTGCTGCTGCGAAGAAGAAGAACACGAAGAACATAAGACCCTCAGAGTAAGTTGCAGAGGCAGACTTATTTTCAGTGACAACGAGGTAGGGTCGCATCTTCCTGCAGTCACCGAAGCCTTTCAGCAACAATTCCAACTTCTGTTTTAGACCTTCAGCAACTGCAGAATCCGCTGTTATAACACTTTTCTCCCTTTTAATCAACTTTTGAGCCATAAACATGTATTTTGAGATTATGATTAATATGAGAAGCTAAACCCCATTGCTGAGGCGATAGAGGAAGCTATTTTCCAAATAAAAAGTGGTATAATCTATTTTATTTATTTTATTTCAATTATTTTTATGATTATTTGCCTTGATTTATAATTGTTTGAATGATTTTTGTTAAGCAATTGTTATTTCTTTTGATAGAGTATGCTTAGCCATAGGTTTTTGATGCTTTATACTTTGGATTTACACTTGTTATTTTGAAAATCTACATGTTGCAATAGCTTAGAATCAAATTAAACGCAAAAATTGAATAAATATAAATACTAGATAAAATCACTTTGAACTTGGAAAATAGTGGAATCTTAGCCTCAGTGTTCTTTTAATATTGATATCAACTTTGTCAGTGTTTGTTTTAAATATCAGTGATGTTTTATATTTTTAGTTTTAAAATTTAAGTCTAAAGTTATCCTTCACAAGTTCGAGAATTGAATCCTATTACCACCACTTTCACTACAACTAAAATTCACATCACCAACCATAATCAAGAACTCAGAAGGAGAGTCCAAAGACGCTTACGGGTACATTAATCTTGAAATCAAGGTGGGAGATGCTTTAACACACGCCAAATTTCATATAGATAAAGAATACCCAAATTATGATATGGTCTTGGGGCGCTCATGGATACACGACAACAAGGCGAAGCTAGGAGTATGTCCTTTGCCAGTGTCTATACCTGAAAGGGTCTCCAAGAAGTCATCCAATCCTGGAGACTGTCTGTTGCCGTATCAACAACTCGCGAATGTGACACAGCTGCCTGGAGAGAGCGCATCAGCATTTGTTCGCAGATTCCGGACACAAGTAAGTCTTATTGAACAACCTTTTTTTACAACCAGTCACTCCTACTTCCGCCAAGGCTTGGGGACTCGATCCGATTATCAACCCAGCCGTCACTAGGAGATGTGAATGGGATGCTGGTCCTTTCAAGTATTTTATCAAGAGTTTAAAAGTTGTCTCAGACAAAGATAAGGAACCTAAGAATCAAGTTACAGTGCGACACCCAAACCCATTTCAAGCTGGGGATATGGTACTACAAATTACTGCTCAACCTACTTCGCCTGATTCTACAGAAACAAAAGACGAGACATATCTAGTAGCAGAAATTATCCTGGGAGGCTACTGCAAGCTCATCAACACTGACAAACTAGGAGGCGTAGTAATGCACGCCAGGTGGCTCAAACCCTTCAGTACCTAAAATATCATGTTACCTCTTCCCTAGAGTTTCCTTTAGCATTTCTCTTTTCATGCAATATTTATAATTCCTCCAAAATGATTGTACCGACTCGCATTCATAATTAGGATTTCAGTTTATCAGTTAATTGAAGTATTATTTATTTTCATTTCCCTTGAATCATTTCAAAACAAAAACTCAAATAAACTTAAGACCCTCAAAAAACAGTTACCTACTAGCTCAAAGCCAGAAAGTCAAACTACAGAAAAAGCATCTCTTATCTTCCAGAACATACCCAAGAGGGGAATATGCAAAGGAAAAAGGAAGGACAAAATATTCAAGGGAAATTTTCCAGCAGCAGTACATCCCTCCTAGAGAAGATGTCTTTCATGCCCTGAAGAGCAGCCTGCTTCAAATTCAAACCCCGAGACAGCCTCGACTACCTCCTATGTGGAATCCGTAGAAGGAACTTCTCTTCAGTCTACAAATTTTGGATTTTAGAACCCTTTCACAAAACCAGAAAGCAACACGTAACTACTTCTTCAGAAATGGCATCCACGCTCCTACATACCCAGTCGGCGCGCCACAAATCTTCAAGAAGCATGTAATCTATAAAATGAAAATCAAACAGAAGACTCTGCCGTGACCCTACCTAAGAGTGTTGCGTCTAAAGTTTCGAGGTATTGCGAGATTCTTTTTTCTAAAGATTTGGATTTATTGGCCCGGGGTTTCATTTATTCATCCAATTGGGAACATAAAATCATCAAAGCAACATGAATGAAGGGTTATTATTCGGTAAAGCCCTGACTCCATCCACATAAGCAAAAAACCACTAAATATCAAAAAGCATCTGCAAGCTACAAAAAGATGCTTATCTACGAAAAGAAATAACAAACTTGGAAATCTAGTTATCAACATCAATGCAAGAGTTAATGGCGCCTTCGCTGGAGTCCTCTCCAGAAGCCACTTCAACCTCCCTTCCAGAAGCCGCTTCAACCTTTTCCCCGGAAGCCGCTTCAAAGTCTTTTTCAGAGGCCGCTCCTATACACTCTTCGGAAGCTGCTCCGACATCCTTTTTAGAAACTGCACCAACAGCCTTTTGAGGATGCTCCGGTTCGTCCACATCAGAGTCGAGAATTATGACGCCATTATGAATAGAATAATCATGCTTATTTTCACCCGAAGGCTGCTCGTGCTCAATCCTTCGTCGCTTTAGCCGAGCTGCAAATCTTTCCGCCCTGGCACTAGTCAGCTGAGGTGCTTCAGCGCATCTCCTCATCGCATCTCCACTTTTCCTCCATGCTAACCGAAACCAGGAAAGCTTGAACACGCTCTCGAACAATACTCAGATATACGAGGGACATACCCTGTATAGCCCGACCAGCTTCGCGAAACGGACGATCTATCTTAGCCAATACCTCTTCGAATGCAGTTATCCTAGAATTGTTAACTCCAAATTCCTTCTCTGGGGAGTTAAAGGAGTGATCATAACCAGGAGTTTCCATCATACACTGCAGAAAACGTTACGGTTATGTCAACAACTGGCACGAAAACAATAGAAAAAAAATTATATAAGAAAATACAAATCACGTACCTGGAAAGAAGAAAAGTGAAACTCCGTGAGGATCGGTATGAAAAGCAAATCTCAAGTGCTTCCATTTATATTCTGCAAATTGACAAGATCCGGGAAGGGAAAGGACTCCCTGTCTGCCGTGTATAAAGGCTTTAGATGCGGGATATCGACCGATTAGATGCTTATCTACCTGGAGATAATTGGTGTAAACTAGGAGGACGGTCGCTGCGCGCCTTGATACTTCATCAAACGTGTCTTGCTCAAAGACCGAGCCGGCCTCTATCCTGGTAACGTGTGTCAAACTTTTCTCGTGAATTTTCTTGACTATCACCATCTAGTGCTTACCCCGCAACAATGTCACTGTTACGTGCTAAGCAGGGGACTTAATGTTGATGGTGGTTTTTAGTTCAGGGATAAAATTGTAAAACCCTGTATTTAATGCCTCATCATTCTGCAAAAAAGTTGAGCCATTTAAAAGTGATGAGTGCCCAGGCCTCTTTACTTACATGTGTATTGAGCAATTCAGTATATTGATATGAAATTTATCATGAATGGTACGTGTAGCAAAAATCCCAAATATTCTGTAAATTTCTGAGTATTTATTCTATGCCATGTTCCCCAGTTGAACTCTTAATACTGACATGACATGACGACTAATGTTCGCTCGCAGCCGAGTAGCATGAATTTACCAAAGTGTCCGGATTAAGATGCGTGTGGAAGTACTCAATCAGAGGCACGCAAAGTTATGCTGCCCTATAAAATATGATTAGTAATTTTGATTGATTGAACACACAAAATTCACCAGAAATTGATTGATTTTGTGCCAGCCCAAAAAATTCAATCTTTCTAACCTAATTTTTTACTAATTTACAAAAATTAGGTCCTTTTTGCGGCCTGCACAATATCTCGAACCCTATTGGTCGAGACTAAACCTAGGTAAGCTAGGAAATTAATCCGCCATGGACTAGTAGGAGTAAGATCCTACCAAAATCAGAAAACAAGAAATAAAGGGGTACTGCGGAAAGTAAGAGCAGCGGCAAGAGGAGGCGTGGCCACGCCACTTGGCCGACCGATTTGCTTCAGCAGGCGCCACCTTTGGTCGGCTCGCCACGCTCCATGTTGCTGCTTGCCGGCCCCCTTTCCCATCGACCAATCAGACTTCTTTAAAAGTGCTACATGCACTTTCAATTAAAAGTGAAAGTTGGTTGGTCGACACACTTAATTCCTTCAGGAATTAGACATAGGCTGCCCACGTCAGTCTCAAAACGATCACAGCCGCACATTTTGGCCGGCTGGTTTATCAAGCTTAGCCGCTCCCTGACGCGACCGGACAAGCATCATAAGGCACACAGGTGGGCCCACTAATACTTCGTACAATCGGAGCCCTTCCAACTCGCAAATAGAGCCACTAACCGATTGCCCAAAGTTAGTTGGCCACGCGACTTAAAAAACCATAATTTATGCTAGCAGCAGTATATTTCTACCGCAAAACGATCTCGGCCGGCCTAGATTCAATTCCGATCGACGGAAAAGGCGCGGATACGCTCACTAGCCGCCCGACTATAGCGCTGGTCGATCGAATGGTCCGCAGCATGCCGCCAACACCAAAAACCGTTGGCCCAAAATGGGTTGGCCACACGGCTTTTAAAACCTAAATTGAATCAACGGCATCCATTAACTGCCACAAATCATCTCGGCTACCGAACTTTGCCAGTCAAATTGTCGGACCTAACTCTTATTTTAGGCGGCCAACAAGATGTGGCCATGATCACCGGCCACCCCCTCTTCTATAAGATGTAATCGTCCAAGCCGCAGCTTGCCTATATGGCCCCCAAACGATCGCCCGAAAGTGTCTAGTCGCGCTGCATTTAGGAATTTTAATAACTTCAACAGCAGCCATTAACTGCCGCAAATCATCGCGGTCGTCCAACTTCGCTAGCCGAATTGACCGGCCTAGATCAAATCTTAGGAAACCAATAAGATGTTGCCGTGATCGCCAACCGTCACTCTCCTATAAGGACCGATCGGCCTATCTTTGACGCGCATGAACGGCTCCCAGCAGCTTCTCGAAAATGGCCGGTCATGCTCCTTTTAAGACATTAGGCTCCGCGACTAATTTAAAATAGCTTTATACAACAATGCTTTATGAGCATCGATTAGTTTTAGCTGCTTGCTTAAAAACGATGCATTATATGCATCGATTACAAACGATGTTTTATAAATACCGATTTCACAAATAATTTAATTATTTGACCTAAGAAATGTCGTGTTATTTCTTGCGGAAATCCTCATGGCTTGACTTGTAATACATGACCACCCACCGCCTAACTTGCGCGTGATTGGTCAAAATAACAAGGTCTTGCAAACAAGACCCACTCAGCAACCTGCTGCATATTTTCACGAAAATACTCGAGACATCCAACATGTCACAGACTGGGGGATGTTCATCAGGGTATTGGTCTGGAGGTTTATAGCGTGCGGCGTGCAACACGCTCATTATGAGAAAGTGTCAGGAAAGGCGGGCAGTTAGTGGCGGCAGAAAAGTAGTGGGTGTAAATTGACCCATCTTCCCTCATAGTAAGACGTGGTTTTCAACATTTTTCACACGATCCCACTTCTACATCACTCAACTACTCCCACTTCCTATGAGATCAGGGTGCGTGCAACTAGGACTGATATAAATAGGTTTTCAACATATTTCAACCAAAAACGGTTATCAACACAAGTATCCAGAAAACAGCAAAGAATTGATAGCTTACATTCCGCAAGCAAGTTCCACATTCTGATACAAGTCATAAAACAACGAAACCTTCAGAGTTAGCCATTCTTATCTCAACACCTTCTTCGCTTCCCGCCCTAAGATCAACCATTCTCCTTCATTTTGTGGCCGAAGCAAGACTGGAACGGCCATTTCTTAGTTTAGGCCAGAATTGTACAGATTGATCTCTCGAATCTAAAGTACTCCCGTGGAGTGCATTTGTTTTTGGTTTAGATTCGTTTCTCGGCGGCACACCCAAAATTACCATTTCCAGCAGAATCAGTTTTTACCCCAAACCATAACTTAACCGACGAAGTTCAAAATTATGATGGATGAAGCATGGGATGTTGAAACAACAACATGCTCTGCTGACGATGAATGATGAATTACGATGATGTATCATTATGCTAGTTGAAGCAGTAATGATAGTCGAATGACTTAGTGATGTTTTTATGAGATTGCTGGATCGATGATAAACCATTATGTTGGTACACTGAGCACTTGTGAAATTAATCATTACTGAATGATCATAAAAGGTCTTTCTTGATCCATGTGTCATGAGACAGTCGAATGAAGAGGAGCGATTATAGTATTAAAATAATGGTCGACTGACGAACCAAATATTGGTTGATAAACCAATAAAATACTAATAGCTGGATCAGTATGAAATTCTTAAATGTTAATAGCTGAATCAACATAAGAAATATTGCAACTCAAATATTGATAGCCAGATCAATATGAAGAATATTGCTCTGAGGATTTAAACATCGATAGTTGAATCAATATTGGCGACCCATTGCTAGCTGAAGCAATTAGGGTATTGCCAGATGGAGCATTGATAGTTAGAGCAAGTATTGCTAGTCTGAGCAAATACTGCTAGATCCATGAATTATTGGTAGCAAGACCAAATAAAATATTAATTAAAAATATTAACCGAATATTTTTCAATTAATTGATTGAAATATTGATTGTTGGATCAATATTAAAATATCGGTGTTTGAATATGTTCAAAAAATAAAACTGGAATCGGACTTAGTTACGCTCTACGAATCGGCGACTAACTCAATCTCTTTTTCTTCATTTTCGTTTTCGATTTCAACGTTCTTCGTCATTATTTCAGGTGATTTTGATCTAAACCTCAATGATTGGTGTTAGAATTTTCTTCAGGTGTTAGGTTTCAGTCTTTAATTCAGGTAGTTTTCATCAATTTTTATGGAAAATAATTCAAACCCAGAAATGGGTTCTTCTATTGTTGATCTTAATAATTTTGTTGATCTTAATAACCCTGTTGAGGAAAGTCCTTCAATAGATCTTGTAAAGGGTACTAATGATAGATGTGCTGCTTGGAGATTCTCTTTAATTGGTCGCCTTGATTTACTTCGTTTAAAATTTTTTGAGGCTGTTTTGGATCTAAAACGTCAGTGGAAATTAGTTGGTCAATGCAAAATGATTCCATTAGGAAAAGGATTCTTCACGATTAAGCTTGATAATGAGCGTGATTAGAGTTATATCAAAGCTGGCAAATGGGAAATTCTTCATCAGGATTTATGGATTCGGAATTGGATACCTAATTTTCGCCCAGAAAATCATCGTACATCTTCTGCAAATATTTGGGTTCATCTTCCTGGACTCAGCTTGGAGTATTGGGATGAAAAAACACTGTTCACCATCTGTAGTGCTTTGGGTGATCCTGTTAAAGTGGATGAAGCTACCTTAAACTTTGAGAGTGGTTTTTATGCAAGAGTTTTAGTCAACATTGATTTAGCAAAGAAGGTACCACACAAGCTTTGGATCAAAACAAAATTTGGAGGTTTTATGCAAGATGTGTTACTTACTAAGCTACCTAAATTCTGCCATAATTGCAAAATTGTTAGTCATCTTCAATCTGAATGCAGGGTTAAGAAGGCATCACAAGAAACAAGTAATCAACAAAACAACAGTAACTCTCCACTAGTTGGCTCCACATCAATGAAGATTCAAGACAAATTTGATTCTAATAAAGTACATGAAAAAGACAAGAGCACTAACTCTACAAAACCTGCATCTCCTCCAACAAATAGAGAGAAGTTTGATATTTGTTTCACTCATGTAACACATATTACTCAACAAAATGTTACACCTCAACATTCCAGTAATGCAGTTAAAATTACTTCAGGAAGATTTGGTTCATTAAATACTGTGGTTGAAGAAGAAATTGTTATAAATATGACTGAGGAAATGAGAACTCTAGATCCAACAAGAATATCACAAATAGCTGAAGAAAATGCAGTGGAAAAGAGTGTTATCAAATACATAAATAGGAAGGATGGATCAATATCAGAGGAAAGAGTTCCTACTACCTCTTGGTCTAAAATAATTCAAAAACCAGTTTCATCAAATGCAACATCCAATGCTGAAGAACAAAAACAAGAAGCAGAGCCAAAGGTAAGAATTCTCCAAGCTACCAACAAATATAATTTTAGGAAAAATCAAGGAAATGGAGGCACTAAAGGCCTCCATCCATAACTATAAAAATTCTTTTTTGGAACTTAAGGGGCCTTAGAAGGACTAGGGCTCAAAATAAGAGTTGGTCTTTAGTAAATCAATTTAATCCATCTTTAGTTTTTATAACTGAACCTAAAATTGTTTGTAGTGCAAGTTTCTATAGTAAATTAAATCTTCCTGGTGTGCAAAATATGGTCATTCATAACTCAATGACCAATAAAAAATGAAATATCTGGTTATTCTGGAACAAAAATTTACCTACTCCTTCTGTAGTTTCAATGTCAAGCCAAATGATAACAGTAAATATAGGGGGAGCTCTTATTTCTGGTATTCATGCTCATGTTGGAGTGGTACAAAGAAGAGTTTTATGGGCTGAGATGGAAGAAGTTAGTGAATTAAAACATCCATGGCTTGCAATTGGTGATTTTAATGCTATTACATCAGCTGAAGAAAAAGTAGGAGGTAGACCTGCTAACAGAAGAACGATGCTTGAATTTACTTCATGTCTGGATAAATGTGAATTACAGCAAGCTCCAAAAAATGGTCTTCAACACTCTTGGTCTAATTGTCAGCATGGCACAAGTAGAATACTAAGTAATTTGGATAGAGCAGTTTTTAATAATCTTTGGCTTCAGAAATATGAAGGATGGGGATATAAAGTTGGTCTTAGGATTGCTTCAGATCACTCTCCTCTCTTGGGTGGTAATGTAAGTATTCCTAAACCAAAAAATGTGCCACAAAATTTCAAAATTTTTGGATTGAACCTCCTGGTTTTTTGGAGGTAGTGAATAAATGTTGGTCTGAACAAGTAGTGGGTGACCCTGCGTATGTTTTTCAAAGTAAACTAAGAAAGCTCAAGAAAATTTTGGTTGATTGGAATTGGAATGTATTTGGTAATGTGAATGTGAAGATCAAAGAAGCAGAAAAAAGAGTTCAAGAAGCTATGACTTTATCTGATCAAGATCCTTTTAATGATGAATTATTAAACAGTCTTGTGGAAGCAGAAAATGATCTAAACTCCAAGGAAGTGCAGTTGAATACAATGATGAAAATGAAGGCTAGAATTAAATGGGTAAAGGAGGGATCTGCAAATACAGGTTTTTTCCATACTAACTTTAAAATTGGGCAAGTCAGAAATTTTATTGGAGAGTTAGAGGATGATAAC
This sequence comes from Papaver atlanticum, assembly GCA_023531105.1. Lineage (NCBI taxonomy): Eukaryota > Viridiplantae > Streptophyta > Magnoliopsida > Ranunculales > Papaveraceae > Papaver > Papaver atlanticum. The sequence goes on from JAJJMB010011896.1 coordinate 7,811,743, forward strand.
AATGATATTATTACAGACCAAGGAAAAATTGCTGAAGTTCTCATTAATCATTTTGAGCAGAAATTCAAATTTAAAGAAGTTGATATAACAAATTCATTACTTGATGTGATACCAAAAGTAATAACTGAAGAAGACCAAGAAATGTTAGATGTTATTCTATCAGCAGGGGAAATCAAGCAAACTCTTTTTGAGATGGACCTTGACAGCTCTCCAGGACCAGATGGATTCTCTGGCAGCTTTTACAAAGCTTGTTGGCACATAATCCAGGGTGATGTAGTGAATGCAGTTCAATTTTTCTGGAGAAGAAGATTCATCCCAAAGGGCTTAAACTCTAATTTCCTTGTCCTAATTCCAAAAGTTGAAGGTGCTAGATCTCCTAATCAATTTAGACCAATTGGTCTCAGCAACGTAAGTTTTAAAATGTTTACTAAGATCATTACTTCAAGAATGTTTAATTTGATGCATAAGCTTATCTCTCCTCAACAAGCAGCTTACATTAAGGGAAGAAATATTCAAGATCAAATTGCTCTTGCTTCTAAGATGGTAAATGAAATGAAGAAGAAAAGAAGAGGAGGTAATATTGGACTTAAACTAGATATTTCTCAGGCATATGATTCTGTCAGCTGGAATTTCTTATGTCAAGTTTTATGAAAATATGGGTTTTCAGACTCTTGGTGTAAGTGGCTTTGTATTCTATTTGAATCTGCTAAGATATCAATAATGATTAATGGAGGGCCAAATGGTTTCTTTTCTGTTAGAAGGGGACTAAGACAGGGAGACCCATTATATCCAACTCTGTTTGTACTCATGGAGGATGTCCTAAGTAGAAATATTTCAAAAATGGTAGATGAAGGTAAGATAGCTCCAATGGTGATAAGAAATGGAATTCATCCCACTCATATGTTCTTTGCAGATGATGTTTTTATCTTTTGTAATGGAGCAAAGAAGAGCATTGAGAATCTAGTGAAGTTTTTGGAATGTTATCAACTCAGTTCAGGGCAAGTAATAAATAAAAGTAAAAGCAAGCTTTTCATTGATGGGACTACTGAAGAAAGAAAGATGTACATTCAAAATCTGGTCCAAATGGAATTAAGTACATTACCTAACAAGTACTTTGGGGTTATTCTTCATGCAAGGAGAGTCAAAATTTCTACTGTTTGGCCAATGTAGAATTAATGCAAAGAAAGCTTGCTGCTTGGAAAGGAAAATTGTTATCTTTTCATGACAGGTTGGTTTTAATAAAATCAGTGTTATGTAGTGTGCCAATTTACAACATGTCAATATACAAGTGGCCTTCTTCTGTGATTAAGACTTGTGAAAAAATTATTAGATATTTTTTTTGGGCTGGAGATGGAGAAACCATAAAATATACAATATTAGATTGGAAGAAGGTATGTTCTCCTTACAGTGAAGGTGGATTGGGGATTCAAAGGTTAAAAGTTCTTAACAGAGCACTTGTTATGAAGATGCTATGGAGAATCATGAATTCTAATGAAGAGTGGGCCTTATTTATAAAAGCCAAGTTTCAAAATAAGCAAGGGCAATGGAAGAACAACTGGCAAATATCATCCATTTGGCCAGGATTAAAATGGGCATGGAATCATCTAAAGGAAAATATTAGATGGTGTTTAGGTGATGGTAAGAAAGTATCATTATGGTTTGATTCTTGGATCAGTGACACTCCTCTTGTTGAGGATATTGGTTACACAGACTATGTTAAAGCTCATATAAATATGAAGGCTGCAGATATAATACTTGATGGAGATTGGAGCATTCCTGTGGAAATCAATCAAATTCTTTCATCTTATACATTGCCAGAACTTGGAACAGATCATGGCCATCTAGTTTGGAGGGGTGATATAAAAGGTACTTTTTCAACTTCTTCAGCAATTAACATTATAAGAAATAAAGAACCTCAGTTGCATGGTCATAAATTTATATAGAACTCATATCTTCATCCAAATATAGAAAGCAACTTGTGGAAAATAGTTCAAGGTGTATTTGTTGATTATGATATGGTTTCAAGATGCTGCATTTGTGAAAAAGCTCAGGATAATATGTATCATCTTTTATGGGAGTGCAAGTTCAGCATTGAGATTTGGAGTTGGATATGCTTTGTTTTTAACTTCACAAACCCAAAATCCTTTGAAGATGTGTGGAGTTGTGCAAAGAATAAGAGTCCTCTGATTAAAGAGTGTTGGATCATTGCAGCCAGTTCAATTATCAAGGAGCTTTGGTTCCAAAAAAATAAAAATCTTTTTGATCAAGTCAATCCCAATATTCAGAATTTTAAGTGCAAAATCAAGAAAACTGTATGTGAAGGGGGATTGAGAATGAAGGGTAACAAATGGAATCAAGTCTATGATAATCATATAATTCTCTTCTTCAATCTGGGCACAAGAAGGATTAGATTTCAAAGCATTAAAACTTTCTATTGGATTCCACCAAATGTTGGTTTTGTTTTCTTTTGTTGTGATGGTGCATCCTTTGGGAATCCAGGAGCTACTGGTTTAGGAGTTGTTATTAGAGATCATCTCTGCCAAGTAATGGGGACTCTTTCTGGTGGAATTGGTATTGCATCCAATTACATAGCTGAGGTGTATGCAGTGATCTGTGCAGTTGAATTGGCTATGTTATCTCTGAGTTTGCTGAAAATAAGATGCACTGGTTTGTCAGAATAAGGTGGCAGAAGGCTGTGAAAAAACTTAACACAATAAAATTTTGTCACTGTTTAAGAGAGGTTAATTTTTCTGCAGACACAACTGCAAAAAAGGGAGCTCAAATGGCAGCAGGTCAAAGGCAGTTACACTATGGGAGGCCTAATTTTATAGCAAGAATTGAAATGCCAAATGTTGAGTACTATAGATTTTGTTAGGGCTTGTTCATTCATTCTTATTTTGATTTTAAAGCCTATGAAGTTGGCTCCTTTTTCTTTTCTCTTAAGGTCTTGTAATTTGTAAACAATCTCCATTCTTTTAATAAAAGTATATGTGATTCAGAAGAAAAAAAATGTTCAAAATTATGCTAGACAAAGTATTCAGTTCAAAACCCTAATTATGATCAATGGATGATCAACTGAGAATCAACCAATTGACGAAAGAGGGACCACCTCTATGAGTGATGGATCGACCATGTAGTATCTGCATGCTAGACTAAGCATTTACCAAACTCCTTTGCAGAGCAGTTGGTGAAAGGATGATTAATCAGTGTTTTAATATAACTAAAATAGTACTCTTTTGAGCATTAGGTTCTAAAACCTAATTAAGGAAGCATGAGGAACCGACCAAGCAGTGTAAAACCGGACCTAGGTGGATTTGGGACCATCTGATGGTCGATGGATCATCATCCAAGTTGGTTGGAGAGAGTTTGAGTAAAATATGGACTCTAAATAATCAATTAGGTCATTAATCAATGATAATGGTGGGACCGACCCTTGGCAAGCAAAATTTCGACCATGACTGGTCGTGGTGATGTGTTTATGTTGACATGTCATCCGTGGACCAATCCTGAGAATTTTGGTATTTTCTGATGGCCCATCGAGCACTTTTTCATCTTTTTATGAAGAATTTGAGTTTTACTGAAACTCCTAATAGTGGTGGAAGGATCACTATTAAAATAATATTATTTTAATATTTCTCATGATGGTGGAAAGACAAGTTATGATGGTTGCGGGACCACTTGCTTTGTTAACCACATGGTTATGGAGAAATATGAAAGTTGTTAGAGAACTGCTCGGTCGAACTCGCAAGCGTTCCTATCTCAAGCTTGTTGTCAAGTTTAGTTGTCAAAACTATAAGTCTTGATTTCTAGTCTACTTATAGCTAAGTCTCGGATTAGGATAGAAAGTGTAGTTGAGCATTAGACTTCACGGTGTTCATCAATTGAAGACGAAGAACTACTAAGGGGTGCTTGTGGAACTTCATCAACAAAAGGTATGTGGAGACTTGAACTCATCTATCACTCAAAAGTCTATCTACTATATCTCCTATTTGAGACAAAAATCGTATAGCCATATAGACTTCAATTATACACATTTGATATTTCGAGTTGAGTTTAACTCGCTTACATATTTATCGAAATATGTGTTGGTAAGCTTTCGCTTTAACCAAGTTCATCTTATATTCTTGATGAAAGTCAAAAGATGATCATGTGAAAATCACCTGGTAACATCTTACATGATTTGTGTGAGACAGTCATTTGATGTAGACTCGGAATGTTTCGTATTGATCATTCGATCACTTAAAAATTGCTTTGAAGCTAATAGTTTGTGTGAGACAGCTATTGTCGTCTTCCGAGAATGTTGAAATGAGAGTTTAGAACAATTGGATTTAAGCACAGTATGCATACTTGCATATGTGTAATCCAAGTATGGGAACCATGGTATGCATACCCGTATGCGTACTGTTTGGTTTAGTCAAGATTCGGGAACCAAGTACGCATACCGGTACGCGTACTAGCGTGAGGTTCAAGTTCCGGGAATTTAACTGAGTTTGTGGTATGCGTACCAGTTCGCGTACTGGCGAACCCAAACTTAGTCCGGCCACTAAGGTATGCGTACCCGTTTGCATACTTGAGTGGGTTATGTTCTAAAATCGGTTTGTTCATGAACTAATACATTTATATAATAAGGAATGCAATCTTTTGCAAACCATGGATATAATGTTCATGACTTGATTCGAGTGAATCAAAATCGATTTTGCTTCAATTATGTCTTGTATACTTCTATGAGAATATAAACAATTGAACAACTCTAGAACTAGTTTCATTTGAGTCATTTGAACTAGTTATGGTTAAGATGAATAAGGTTGATATGAAAGTGTTCATATGGCTAACTTCGGTTAACTATTGTTGAGCCAACAAAGGTACACACGTTTAGGTACAGTTACTCATATCTAAATGAAGTCACTTTTCATTTGTGTATGACAAGCTAAGTTCGATCTAACGGTTGAAAGATATTAGCTTGAGTCTAATCAGGTTTTCATGTAATGGTGAATATTGAATGCTTTGTTACCAAGCTAACATTGATTTCAAACCCTGATTTGAAGACTATATAAAGGAGAACTCTAGCAACTGGGAAACCTAATCCCCATACTTTCTGTGTGATACTAGTTGCGACTAGAGTCGATTCTCCTTTAACCTTAGGTTTTTCACGAAACCCTGTAGGTTAACGACTTGAAGACTTCATTGGGATTGTGAAGCCAGACACAACTATTTTCTCTGTAGTTGTGTGTTCTGATCTTGCTGTTTTCTATCGTGATTGAGTACTATCTTCTCTAAGATTTGCTCGAGATTTAATCTCTGATAGGCAAGATAAAAAGTAGTCACAAACATCTTCGTCTCATCGTTTGTGATTCCACAATATCTTGTTTCGCTACCATATGATTAAGATTATTGTGAGGTGATTAATATTTCTAGGCTGTTCTTCGGGAATATAAGTCCGGTATATCAATTGGTTCCTATTCATCTTGATTTATCAAAAGACGGAACAAAACTCATAGGTTTATTTGTGGGAGACAGATTTATCTGTACAATAGACTTTTCTATGTGAGACAGATTGGTTTATCAAGTCTTCGACTTTGGGTCGTAGCAACTCTTAGTTTTGGGTGAGATCAGCTAAGGGAATCAAGTGCGCAGAGTCCTGCTGGGATTCAGAGACTTAAGGAGCGCAAATGTACCTTGATCAATGTGAGATTGGTTAGGGATCAACTACATTCCGGTCCGAAGTTAACTTGGAGTAGGCTAGTATCTGTAGCGGCTTAATACAGTGTGGTGTTCAAATCTGGACTAGGTCCCGAGGTTTTTCTGCATTTGCGGTTTCCTTGTTAACAAAATTCCTTGTGTCTGTGTTATTTCTTTTCCGCATTATATTTGTTTATATAATTGAAATATCACAGGTTGTGCGTAAGTTCAATCAATTGTGAATCCAACCTTTGGTTGTTGATTAAATTGATTGACATTTGGATATTGGTTTTTGATACCGTCCAAGTTATTTCTTATATTCAATCGGGCTCGCAAATTCCTATTTGTTTGATTGCGGATTGAATTGAGAAATTGAGATATAACTCTTTGATATACTTTTCTTAAGATTGAGTCTGACTGTCTAGTTGATTCTCTTGAAAGTATATTGGAGTTAGTCCATACAGATTGCTAAGCGAAATATTGGGTGTGGTTGTTAGACCCCCGCTTTTTCAGAAGTTTCATGAGTTTTGATCGAAAGAGGAATCCTTGAAAGAGAAAACACTAAAATAATAATAAAATATTAGGGAATGGAGGAAAGGGACCGATCAAACCGACGACATGCCTAGCCGGCCGGCCGGTGGGCCCACTCGTACGGTTTCCTTTATTTTATTATTATTTATCTCTCTTCCTTTTCCTTCTTTGATCAGGTTTCTATTCCTATTTCTTCCATGGATGCTCCTTTGAGCATTATTACTAAATACACCCGTGCCTCTTGCTCGGGGCTTACTCGGGGTTCCCCAAATGCCCGAAAGGTAAATATCCATTACTTTCCATAGAATTCGGCCAAGAAAAGCCATGGATCCCGAGTAAGTGAATATTAGGGTTTAATTAGTGCATAATTTCTAGGAATTCAATCCGATGAATACTGCGACTAGATTTAATTAATTCGTTGCTCTATACTAGAATGCAATATTTCTAGGAGCATTTAGATATGATGTGATCAGCATCATAAATTATTCTGGGTTAATTCAGACACCAGAGATGAATTGTGAATTCAAAAGAAATGCTGAGCCGCTCAGTGTATGTTCTGGGTAAGTTCAGACACCAGAGATGAATTCTGAATTCAACAAATGTGCTGAGTCGCTCAGCTTTAATCATGAAATATACAGAATATTAAAAGTCTTGCCTCAGCAATCCTAATATCTTGGTCATATACTATTATTATCATGATATTACAGAACTGCGATTCACTCCTTGTGAAGATATAAAATTCTTATGATTCAGATACTGATCAGAGATACATAATTCCCGATGTGATTTTACGAATATGACCTTCGTCAAAAATCCACCATCAACAATAACTTAGACCTTTCTCTTTAGACAATACAAACACTAGGTTAGTTAACTAGTTTTTCTTGTAAAGGCATTCGATTGGACTTGAATAACCGAATCCTCCAATTTGATAAGTCTAACTAAGATCAGAATTAACTTATTTTCTCTTATCCGGAATCGATTTGGACTAATCAAATGATCCCATATTTCGTTAAGCCATAAACAATACATACAAACCAAAATAAATTGACTTGCACAATTATTTTCTTAACTGGAAGCAATTGAAACAAACATAGACATTATAGCACCGCAATTGCACCGAATTTCATTAAGCAAAAACACTTGATATCCAACAATAAAGAAGATACCAAACAATAATCCAAATAAATTGACATATTTTTTCTTAACCGGAAACAATTGAATCATACACACATACACATCCATACACAATAATGAAACATATCAATTGTACCGAAATTTTGTTAAGCAAAAGCAAAATATATGCATTATAAATAGGCTTTTCTTAAACTGGAAAACGATTAACTAACAAATTCGTTACCTCAGATTCCGCAGCCTCTTCTCCCCGGAAAGATATATCATTAAGCGCAAGTTCAAGTAAGAACTCTCCCCCAGTGTGTTGTCATCCTCTTGCAAGAACAAAAGAAGAAAAAAAATAACTTTTACCAGAGAAAGGTTGAATCGATTTTTAACTAATGCGTGCCAATAGCAAAAGTTCAAAACCCAAAACACATATGTTATGCTAAACACAACTCATGTAAACACAAATTGATTCAACATATTGTGACTTTTCACATATGAGTTTCAATCGGAACACCTTATGATCCTTTGATAAAGCCTACCAACATGGGCTAGAACTTAATCCCGCTAAATCAAAAAGCCACACAAATCATAAGGGTTACATCATATGAGATCGAATATTAAGGTTAATGAAAACCGAAATCAGACATCCCATAAGCCGAATACACATAGCAAAAATACAAACATTCATTCACATGCTATGTAATCGGTAACTATCACAAATTATAAAGAAATAATTTTATTCATAAATAATGATAGTTTTATTCAAAAAGGCCTTTCACAAGTATTAGTACATTGAGTACCCTAATTTTAAATAAGAATTTTATCTTACTTTTGCTTTGCATGCCTTTTCAGAGAGTTCCTTTAAAAGGTTGTCAGCTTCTGTTAGATTCTTTTTACAGTAGTCTGACCCACTTTTGAATTCTGCATAATCTTCAGGCCATCTATAATTAGCAATAGATTGTTCATACCCAGAGATTCCTATTTTGGCAGCAGCAATATCATCTTTGATTAAATCTCTTCTTCCAATGAGTTTAATTGTTCCTTCGAACAAACTTGAAGCAAAGATTTTTGAGAGAGTTGTCTTGATGGGAGAAGAACAATATTCTGAGCAAAGTGCATATTTCTCTTTCTCAAAGTATGTGGAGCTTGAATCGAGAATTCGCTCAATCTTTTCTACACAGAAGTCGCAGACAACATCACTACATTCTCTTTCCTTTACTAAGAAAGGAATAATATGTAGTACTTTCGAGCGAGGTAAGGAATTGCAAGAGTTAATTACATCCTAAATTTCTTCTGTTAGATCTTCGTCACTCTCTACATAAGGAGAGAGCATTGTACAATATCACAGGGTTTTTTTTTTTTTTTTTGAAAGATTGATATTGTAAGAAGAGGAAACATGACCGAAATTATATACATATATATATATATATTCTTTGAAAAGGTTTAAGGAAACCTTCAAATTTCGGAAGTATTATACAATAAGGAAAGTCTCCTTTTGATTACCAAGAATCAAAACCCATCTTATGCATGCGATCATGAATTTTTTATTTTTATTTTTAAATATCGCATATTAATAAGATATCTGATTGACTTCATTTTTCCTTTTCGACTTTGCAGCATATTGTCGAAAGATACCTGTGAATCAATATCACTAGATGATTTTAAATCCTCTTTGAGTCTAATAATTAGACGTTCATAGTCATCTTTATCTAAGATTACAACATGATTGTTTTTCTTAGCATTTTCTTTAGATCTTCTCTTTTTCACTTCAGACTTGGGTATCCACTTGTAGGTGGATTTGGAATGAGGATCTTTCATCTCTTGCAACATTGCATTTTTCCAAGCTGAAACATCAGATCTCATATTTCTGTTGACAAAGGTATTAACCTTTTTATCATTGTTCCTTTTAGGAATCCTCCTTATAGGATAGGAATGCGAATTATTAGAATAATTCTTTTGTCTCAAAATAGGACAATGGTGATCTGAGATCCTTTTAGAGGTAAATTTACTCAATTCTTTTGAAACAAAGGATAGAGCATCCTGCATCTTTTGAATTTTACAACTCCTTTGCATGTAACCTTTATTTCCACAATAATAACAATGCTTACTAAAAGGAGTGTAGTTTTTAGGATTACCTTTGTGAGATCTTTTTCCCTTATGTCGATCTTTGATATGAGACTTGGCATGATTGCATACGGAAGTATTGATTCCCTGATATCCTAGGCCACGCATATCACCATGACTTCTGCCTGTTTCCAACAAGGACGACAAGTTGGTTGTGCTATCATTGAGTCTTCTTAGTTTTGCAACTTCTTCTTCCAACCGCTTAACTTTGTCAAGAGCGTTGACAAGGTCAACCTTAAGAAGGTTTTCTTTGGAAGAAACAGACTCCTCCTTTTCTCCACACATTAACTGTTGAGAATTAATCTTTTCTCCAGTTTCAACAAGTTTCTTATTCAACAGATAATGTTTTGTGTAGAGATTCTCATAATCGAGAGTTTTTGAGTTTAGGCTTTCTCTGCAGTCCTTCAGAAGATATCGAGCATTTTAATATCAAGAATAAAATCCAGAGAAGACCTTTCTACTTTTCCTATTTTCTATGCAAAGAGGAGCAAGAAGTCCAACAACATCTGAGGTGGATAACCTTTTTGTAGAGACAACACCTAATAGTGAAGAAAATACAGAAATATCTTCTTCTACATCTTGATCAATTTCTGAATCACCATCTTCGGAAATTTTATCAAGTTGTTTTTCAAGGCAAGTTTGCCAGTCATCAGAATCTTCATTATATTGATCACTTTGTTCAGTAGATTCACAGAAGATGACTTTATTAGGTGTTGACTCTTCATTTTGTTTTACGTTAACTGAATCATTTACAGGTTCAACTATAACCATTTTGATTCAAATCTTATAGGTTGGATTGCACCAAACACAGATTGTTAGATCTTTTCATGTTTTCCGGCTCTGATACCAATTGAAAAGACGAGGGTACCCATATACACAATAATCTTTTATCTATCCACCTATAAGTCCTCTTACCGAAAGTGATCATCTATGTACAAAGTCGAGACAATGCAACAAATCGGTATTCACACTTTGTGTAATTGTCTATGGATACGAGATCGAGACAATACGACTACCAAAGTGTGATACTTGATAATAGGTTCGGACTTAACCAAACTTTATAGGATCACTATCAAGTATATACATAGTTAATGTTTGTGTAATTTACTTTAAATTATATAAACAAATATAATTGCAGAAAACAAAAGTAAATCACACAGCAAGATTTTGTTAACGAGGAAAACTGCAAATACAGAAAAACCACGGGACCTAGTCCAGAATTGAATACTCTCATAATTAAGCCGTTATACAAAATCTACACCAACTTCTTATAGTTGAGACCAAGCAACTCCCCTAGTTCACTTAGTTTTCTCATTATCCCTGCGCTTCCGACTTCAATGAGTGCACGCACTGGAACAAATTCCTTTGGATCGTATTCCAAACAGTAAAGGAACAACAATTTTGTTTGGTAACAACTCTTTCGATTCTTTCAAGATAAATATATCTAAAGTCATACGCAAAGGCTCTTCCGTTTAATCTAATAAACTCCTTTGCCTGGTTAGATCAATCTATCCAATAACTACCAAAGTAGTCAAGTTTAGATTTGCAATCAATCAATATATATCTCAATGAGAAGCTATAAAGTGATGCCGATCTTACGCAACTAATCAATTGAATAAATCTGATTCTAGTTGGATCCCAGCCGATCATGGTTTGTGCACACACAAAGATATGAGAACTAAATAAGAAATCTTCTTCGTCTTCAAATCTTCTTTAATCTTCAATAAAAAACCTGCACAACACCACTTGAATCTCTTGTGATCAATCACACACAGAACGGAGTCTGTTAACAATGGATTATCACAAGATGTCTTTAGATCTACAAATAATTCTAAAGATCCCGTCGATACTTCGATCTAGTTTGAGTGAATCTTATATCAGAAGAGAAGAATCTCAAGAATAAATAAACTAGGTGCAATCAAAGTTTCAACAACTGTTAGTCAATCAAATCAATCGAAAACTAATAACACTGCTATTATCTAGTTTCCCACCAATGGTACTCGTAGAGCTTCTTGCTCCCACAGAAGTCTTTAAACGAGCGGTCATAAGAGATTTAACCTAATTAGGATACTTTCCTCTCCGAATAGACGGCTCCACCAGAAACAACAAGAATGAAGTTTGCCTGGCTCTTAGGATAGTTTGCTAGAAATGCAAACTTAGGTATTTATAGACCAAGGATGTTTGGACACCAAGGAATTTCCAAAACCGAAAATATTCTCAAGATATGAAATGAATAGCAAAATTCAGTTTTCCTAATTCCAATAAATGGTTGTCCAAAATTTCCAAAATCTCTCAATAAAAAATCTCCAATTAGTACATGCAAATTACTAATTTTTATTCTCTAGAGATATGCATTTAATTGCTGGTAATTAAAGCATATAAAACCAAAAACCTTAATTAAAAGATTCTCAATTTATTTCAGCACAGGATCTCCTTGAGTAATAAGGAATATCTTTGAACAATAAATGATAAGAGTTATTGTACGTGTTCAAAGTATGTTGACATCTTTTCACTGTAAATCCTTATTCATATTTACATGGATTTACATTATTGGAATATGTTATCCCACACTTCCAAACAAGTTTAGAATTGGTTCACCTGTATTCCAAGGTTACTATGTGATTGATCAAGTATCAAATCACATACATGGGTTCATTCGGTTCTACCAATCACTAGGATCGGTTATACCTTAATATAGAAATACTTGTGAATTGTGATCTGTCACACAAGTTACCAGGACCGGTTACATCAATTACCAGGATCGGTTACATCAATAACCAGGACAAGTTACCATATATTCATGGTATTGCTTGTGATCGGTCACACCAGTTACCAGGATCGGTTGCACCAATTAGCAAGACCATTTACCAATTACAAGGATAGATTACACAACACTTTGTGATCGGTCACACCAATTACTAGGATTGGTCACACCAATTACAAATATCGATCATACCATCTCATGGTGATTATTTAGGATCGGTTATACCAATTAATAAAAACTAGTAATACCAAATCATAAGTCAGGCATTGTGATTAGTTATACAAAGATACATAACAAAGTTACGATCGGTTCTACCATCTCACACATATTGGTAATCCAAAGATTTGCAATGAATAGCCGTACCAATAAGCCTAACGATTTCCCTTTCGAGTCATAAAACAAGTTCATGATTGTACTTCCTTTAAACAAATGTAAAACATTGTTTCCTAGGATGAAATCTTCACCATAACCCATTCACATAATCATAACAGTATATACAAGATTATGTCGATGTCATATCTACGAAGTTCAAAAGATAAGCGTTATACTTCATAGTCTAATTCCCTAATACTATGATCTTATAAATATGACCATGTCACATCACTAGAGTATTGTACAATATGTACAGTATATACAGCTTCGCAGTTATGTTTTCAATATAGCACGACTTGAAAGATACGTTAGGAATGAAACAGTTCAAGTCAATATTACTAACCTCAAGAGGAAGGATGATGTTGTCATTGTAGTTCGCTTCTTCTTCACATTCTTCAGGTCTCCGGAGTAATACTTATATGTCTCAACATTCCTAGACTTTCTAGTCTAACCTAAACGAAGTTGACTCTAGTATATAATCAAGCGACTTTAGATGAGTTGTTGACACACTAAAATATGACAACCAAACTTGACATACCAACGCTTGGTGAGTTAAACCGAGCTATGCTCTATAGACTTAGCGCTCATCTATGAGATGTAAGATACAGGCATCCCCTTTAAATTCCACATCCAGTCTCCCCATAAAGATATAGCAATTAAGCACAAGTTCATTTAAGAACTCTCCCCCATTTGATGTCCTTCCCAAGAGAACAACATGAATGACCTTACTTTAATGAAAAAGAAGGATTTTTTCGGACGTTAACAAATCAAATGGATGTGTATCCTGAACATCGACATAAATTAATCCCAATGCCAGTTACGAACAAAGAGATAATTTTAACAACATGAGTAAATCTTACGGAGTTGATAGTGCAGTAATTTCACAAAGTGTGATCACGAGTAGATCAATACTGCGAAAAATTCTCACAAAGTTTGTTCTATTTTTAGTTCAGAAAACATAATAGATTTAACTTTTGAGCATATATGAGATATCAGTTCAATTCACATAAAGTAAAGGACACACACATCTCATAAGACTTTGCAATACATTAAACAAATAATGATAAAATATTACAAGTTCATCTTCCAAAAACTCTATAATTTAAATAAATAAATCTATAAACATGCAAGATGAAAATCGTTGGAAATAGCTTCTGTAATCACAATATTTGCTTACCAAACTCTAGTTATCCTTCTTGAACACAAGAATAAATTCCCACAAGAAGTTTCCTAGAAACATTGATAAAAATAAAATAAGCTTGATAAAAACAAAATATTTTCATTTGAAAATATGCGTCAGGGTAAGTACGTGTACCTGGTATGGATACCCTAAAGTCAACAAACAAGTTCAGGAACTCACAGATCTTTTATGGTTTTCAAACCGGGTATGCGTACCATTTTCGGTATCAAAACCAACATATCTTTTCCAGTTTTCATACTGGGTATGCGTACCATTCCTGGTTCAAGAGTCACAGACTTTTTGTGGTATTGATACCGGGTATGCGTACCACAAAGTCTCTGCCGAACAATAGATATACCGGTACGTATACTGGGTACATGTACTGCGGCTCCGGACTTATAAGAGTTCTCCCAGTATGTGAACTGGTATGCATATTGTAGCGCCCCCAAATCTAGCAGCTGACTAATCCAAAAGATTAACTAGATAAAGAGGCACTAAGAATCTAAATCATAAACTTAAGCATTCAATTAAGAAATCTGCTACAAAAATTAACCCAAAACTAACCCCGCTCTGAAATATATATATATACAAGAACTCCTCTCAAATGATACATATACAATAGTCATTTGGTTTACAAATAAAATATACAACATAATAAACATAGCAGAAGTTAACCAAATAACGGACTCAATTCCTCGAAGCTTCCGCTGCGCAACTCTGATCTGTCTCTGAAACTGAAAGTGGGAAAGGGTGAGCACATCATCCCTAAAAGGGGTGCCCAGTGGAAATAACATTTAACTTCCAAGTAATCATGGCAAGATTTGGAAAACAATAATGTTTTCCCAAACATTAACAAGTGACCAAGTCACTGAAGTAAACAAACATGTATATGGACAAACTCCTTTTTCAAACAATGTATAATATGTTGTCAACTAGTTACACACCTAATAGCTATTGATATCACCAATTCCTAACCGGCAATGATGACCCATAGTAGGCATAAAAGCTGAATTCATGTAGATATAAATGTGAAAGAGCGTATCCTATATATCACAAGTGGAAATTCTTATTTCCCATAATAATTCATGTGACAAACAAACATTACAAGTCCTTTCCAAACCATGGAAAGATTAACAGAATCAACATAATTATCATAATGAAATTTAAACAAAGCATGGAATGCACAAATAGACAATGCATGAGTTTGTTAGGCATAAACTTTTGTAAAAGAAACAACAATGGTTACAAAAGAGTTAAATGTATTCCCACCTCTTTTGATGACAAGCCACACCTACCTCGAGATCCATGATCCACTGGTCCATCCTTTGAATCGGTCGTTGTTAATACGGACTAACTGTTAATCACACAAGAACTCTAAGAATCTAGCCAAAATGGCTCACACAAGAATCATACGAGTTTATCTAATGGTTCTAAGCCCATTATGGTATCTCATTCTCTACCTTTAACATAACTAAGAGTTTACTAATCCAATTAGGTTGATTCTATAGTCCGTAGCTAAGTATTATGAATATCTACAACCTTGTAGAATAAGCCAAAAGCTAATTCGGACCACAAGAGGTCCAAATCATCAAACTAGTAAAACTAACCCTAAGCCCAAGTCCACTAATCCAAGGCCTGATCTAACTGGTCAACTAACGGTTAACGTTTGGTCAGAATAAGTTAACTAACAGTCAACATCTAAGCCTAAGTCAAAGTCCAAGTCTAAGTCTCGGTCAAGGGTCAACAGTTAAGGTCAGGTCAACTGATCAATGACTCAGGTCTAATGACTCAGTGAGTCAAGATGATTCGACCCAGGTTAACAAGGCTAACTCAACTCAGTCAGATTAACTTAATCAACTAAGGTTAAATCAGTCAGACATCTGACTGGGATGACAAACAGGCAACCATTCTAGTTCAGTTTAACTTAAGTTATAGTTTTTATATTCTCATCTTCTATTTTAGCAATTCAACATCAATACATTTATTTCTAACAAACTTTGAATTCCAATTACAAATGTAAACTAAGTTTACCTGCAAAAGCAGTATCAAGCTTTCCCTTAAAGATTCAATTAACACCTTCATCTAACCCTCATTCCCAATACTTCTATCAGATAACAACTCACTGCAACAACAACATTCAACCACTAACACTAACTGCATTCATTAACCTCAACTCAGGCACTACTAACATCAACTCGTACACTGTCTGCGCTTTCATCTCTACCACCATTCAATCTTCATAAGAAACACCACCATTCTTAACATTCAACACAAATAGTTTCAAGTTCAACTTCCTATATGCAATTCAGTTCAACACAATTACAACCACTTCATTCTTATTTCAATCCTACCAGTTTATACAACTTCAACTCATATATTCTTAAGCAACTTCTGAATCAAATTACAAACACAATTACATCTTAATTACCTGCAGTTGCAGCTCTAAGCTTCTACAAGAGAGATTCAACTCCACACACTCGTCAAACCTTTAATCAAATAACTCAGTCACATAATAATAGATTCTTAGTCAGATCACATTCATCCTTTCCATAAATTCATCACCACTCTGACTCTTTCCTACATCTTACAGCACCATCACAGCTAAACTCAACTCAACCACCACGTATCTCAGCTTCAAATAACAACTACAATTCCAAACACAAGCATACCATCATCTCAATTCAACACATCACAACCCCAGGTTGTTCTTCCACTTACAACAGTTTCATACCTTAATCTAAATCATTCATTTAAAAGACTTCAACCATTCCATGCATCATTCTAACTCAGGCCATAACATCAACCACAAATTTATCCCTTATCCATTTCAATTCTTAACTCCATCAACAATCATAAAACCCAGCAAAAGAGAATAGAACTCTTCAAGTTCAATTTAAGAAGAACAATTACCTCAAGTTAACCTTGTTGTAGCAATTAAAGTCAAACTCCACTTCACCCTGACTCAATTCAGCAACATGTCCTCAGAGCGATCAAACTTCATTCCCATCAGATCAATTAACTAAACTCTAACATCTTCATCTTTGATTTACAACAAAACCCTAATTATCTTAAATCTCGAATTCAAACTAAAAACATCAATCAAACTCTTCAATTAAGCAAACCCATCTTGTAATTCCGTCCAATTCTTCTTAATCCTTACTCAAATCGAATTCCAGTCCAACTCAGGAAACCCTAATTCCTGATTCAAATACAGAACAACACGATCATGGCAATAAAACAACAACCCTATTCTTATTCATCTATCAACAACTCAATTCATACTAAATCCTAATTCAACTACATCAAACCCTAATTCTAATTACAACAACATCCACTCCTTGTTCTCTCCATCTCAAATAACAACAACATCACCACCAGTAAACAACTCTTTTACTTGATCTGTATCATCTTGCCACGATCTCAAAAACCACTGTCTCTATTTCATAGATTCGTCTCAGAATCGAAGCAGGAGAAAACAGAGAAGATGAAAGAAATGAGAAGAAGATGAAAGAAATGAGAAGAAAATATGAGAATGATTCTCTCTGCTCGATTTGGTGAAGATAAGGTCAAAGGAATTACTAGGACGTCCACTTTCTTTGATAAGGGAAGCCACAACGTGTCTGTGTTGCATCAATAACGATTTTCCGAGAAATGACGATTTTACCCTTCACATTGTCTGGATGTTTTCTTCTTCGTCTGATATCCGATTGACACGTTCGAATAGTCCATTCTGCGTAACTTTTCGAGATCTATCCAGCGGTATTAGTTTCGTATCTAAATCATTGTTAGATTAATTCCTATTAATTAACGTTCGTGTTAAACTAATCGAGTTATTATCGGCTAAAACGTCTCTTGATCATCGCTAGACCAGTCAAATAGCGTTGACGAGCTTGAGGGTCTTTACACATATTGTCCTATATCCAGATTAATAGTAGTTCTATATCTCTCTAATAATATATTCGAAACATTCCCGAATGACATCAATGACATATATCACTGTTCCAGGCTATTTTCAAATGATTAAATCTTGAATCATAATTTAAGTCATGAACAATAAATTGCTCTTAACAAAATTCATCAAGTATGAACAAATGTTCTTAAGTATAAGTAGTCATATTTCGAGAACAATATTTACATAAAGTTACTTGAAATTTCTGGTATGCATGTACTTTCTAATTTAGTCATGCGACAATGTCTCATAGATGAAAATGTGAAAACTTTGAGAAATATGTGGTTCAGTCTTCACTTACCTTTTGATGTTGAAGTTCTCCAAAGCTCCTGTTGATCTTCGCCTTCAAACGGTAGAACGCAGTGATATATGATTCTTAACTACGCACTTATATCCTAATCTGAGACTGGCTAAATGTAGACTACAAATCAAGATATAGTTTTGACAACTAAATTTGACAACAAGCTTAAGATAGCAAAACTTGTGATTTCGACCGAGCAATGCTCTAACAATCTCCCCCATTGTCAATTTTAGTGACGAAACTATTAATACACATGCATTAAAAAATAAAGCTTCAAAACTCCAGAATCCATCATGCTTGATTTTCTTGGTTCTTCAACTCCTTGAATTCTTCGTTACTTCAAGTTGCAATGATTCCGAACGTGTTCAACTCAGCATTGTTGTTGTTGAAGATTCGTAGCGATAAAAACTTTGAAAACATATATTCTCAATCATCGTTATACAGAAACATTGTATTATTATCTTCTCCAAAGTTTAATTGTATCACAACTTTGAAGTAATACTACGCTGATATGTTTCTCCCCCTTAATATATGCTTATATATTTTTTGCATAATAGGTGAAACCTATAGATATTGATTCACTCCCCCTTACATAATAATCTGTAAACCATATGTATGTAGTGCGAAACTACTAATTAATTCCCTCCCTTTTTGTCAATAAAAATTGGCAAAAGTACGAAATTATGGTATCGTAATGAATTCAATCAAAACATATTTCAAGACTTAAAGGAAACACATATCAACTTTTATTTAGGATATATCACAGAGTATAAAATACTTAACGCTCATCTAGGAGATTTAAGAAACAAACATCCCCTGTAAATTCCACAGCCACACACCCCCACAAAGATATAACAAAAACAAGTTCATTTAAGAACTCTCCCCCATCGTATGTCATTCCCAAAAGAACAACATGAGCGACCTTACTTTGACGAAAAATAAGGATTTTGTCGGACATTAACAAATCACGTGGACTTGTATCCTGGATGGAGTTTTGGAAAAAAAATATTTACCACAATCAGTAAAACTCTTCATGTGGAAATGTTTAAATAATGCTTTACCTGTCAGACAGATTCTTGCATGCTATATGGAAAATGTAGACAATAGTTATGTTTTTGCAATCACAATAATGTATCTATGCAACACTTATGACTTATTCTTTGACTACTGGTTTGCAAAAATTATATGGTCATTACCACCTTTCTCTGGAGGAGTAATGACTACTACTGACATGAATATCAAATAACACTATAATTTGTGGTATGCAAGGAATGACAAGATAGCTGCAATTTGTGCAATCAAATGCTGGTTTATTTGGATGGAGAAATGCACCAGAATTTTTGAAGAGAAATCTACATCTTCAATCCAGATTTCAATCTCAATCCAAAGATATCTAAATTTCTGGTGTATGTAAATATCAACAGATAAACCAAAGCTCATGCTTAAATGCAGGAAGTATAAAACACATAACTTTATGGATAAAACCTGATACTAATTGCAACAAATTAAACTTTGATGCTTCGTGGATTTCTTCTATTTCAAATGATGGCTATGGACTAATCCTAAGAAATTTTGCAGGAAATGGAATCAAAGCTAAGTCTGGAGTATTGCATGTCCAGAAAAAGCTGAAGCGTTAGCTTTGCTGTAAGGAGCAAAACGGGATGAAGAGATAAATCTAAAGGAGTTCTGGATGAAAGGTGACTGTGAAAGAATTATGAAGTTTGTAGAGGGAAAAGAATCAATGATGGTCTGGCAGAATCAGAGTATTGTCAAAGGGTTGTGAAAAGTGTTTGGGTTTCAAGTTCACAAGGACAAGTGGGAATCAAGTGGCAGATAACTTGGCAACAAAGGCGGGGAAATCTTATCTTTTCATGACATGGAATAAGGAAATGCCAAACTTCTTATCCCAATTTATTTTAGTTGATAGTAAGAATAGTAGTACTTCTAATGAAAGCAGTCAGGCTACTGCTTATGTAAATAATGTTGGTTTTAGGTCTGTAACTCCTATGGAGAATCATGACTCTGTTTTCACTTTGCTTAATGTCTCTGAAAGAATGTTGTATGATAATCATAACCGGGAGCATGTTCCTGTTGTGACAGTATGAAAACATTCCCTTTTCAGGTGACTGTTTTTTTTTCTTTTTTCGGTTGTTCCTATTTATTTCTTTGTTCTGGTAATATATCCATCTTTATCTTAAAAAAAAAAGCTGAAATAAAAGAAAAATGATATCGTATGCTCTATTACCCTCCCTCAAAGTGAATGTAAGAATTATTTTGATAATCTTTCTTGATATGAAAACTTAATCGATTCAGATCTTAGTTTGTCATACCGAAGGATAATATGTCGGTTATTTTTATGTTTGTTAAGCGTTTTCATGTAAAGAAAAGGTGATTTAAATTGTCTATTCTTGCTTTTGCTTAGCGAAATAGAAGGTTCAATTGTTTTAGTCCAATTGATTCTTGATAATTAAAAAAAAAAGTTAATTTTGATCTTAGTTTAGGCTTATCAAAACGAGATACGATTGTTCAAGTCCAATAGGATCCTTCATAAGAAAACTAGTAACCTAAGGAAAATTGCTTCGGGCAATTGTTTCTAGGATAAGGTACTAAAACAAATTACTTAGATAATATCGATTCTAATATTGTTTATCTAAAATGGTATGTTAGCCCTTCGTGCTTAACTCTAATAGGTTTTATAACTTGTAAGATCCTTTCAGTTTGCTCTTGTAGTTTTCATGTCTTTGTCATTTTTATGACAAAAAGGGAAAGAAATATATGGAGCATACGGGTGATTTACAATCACTGAGAAAGAACATATGTGCTGGAAAGTATATATCAAATAAAAGAGTAAAGCTTAGACTAAGGGGGAGAAATATATCATTTTGCTGTGTAATATTCTATACTACAGGAGAGGAATAACAAATAGGTTCGAACTGAATATCTACCTAGCTTTCCTTTAGGGGGAGTAAAGCTTTTGTTATTCAAATGCGTCAACAACATCATTTATTTTTGAATATGTGCAGGTTATGAGCTGTTGCAACTTGGAATCAAGCGTATGAAGAATGAGTTAAGAGAATGTTATGTA
>JAJJMB010011896.1:7833249-7902659 GCA_023531105.1 Papaver atlanticum
CATTGCTTGGTTGAACCCACCAAGCGTTGGTATGTCAAGGTTGGTTGTAATATCTTAGTATCAAAACTCATAAGTCGCTTGATTAGATTACTAAAGTAAATTTTGTTAGGTTAGACTAAGAAGTCTAGAAATGTCGAGACATACAACTATTACTCCGAAGACCTGAAGATTCCGAAGACGTATCGACATCAACCTTCCACTTGAGGTTAGTAATACATGACTTGACTTGTTTTCGTTTTTATATCGTAAGCTTTCAAGTCATTTCTGATTGAAAACATAACATGTGAAGTTATATATATGAAACTCTAGTATACTAGACTTGATCATCATATTGCAATGGTGACATGATCAAGTGGCCAAATTAGAGTTTGCAGTGTGACAAAAGATTGAATTCAATTTTAATATTCAATGTATGACTTTGGGTTGCTAGTATATTTTTGTGATTTGTAATCGGAAATTCTATTTTGCAAATGTTATGTTGCGTAATTAATAAAGTTAATTTCAACGGATTCTATTTCATTTTTAGAATTTTGTTTCGTGTTCATATTCGGTTAAACCAAAAATAATTTTAGGTACATCAAATCTGAATCTGATTGAAATTTAGATTCACAAAATTTGAATACCAAAGTCTGAATCAATAGCCAAAAACCGATGGAAGATTCTCGTTTAAATTAGTAATATTATTTTTATAAAAATGCCTATTTTATGGCAGATACCAACCGTTATTTTATTTTACATACAATAACTGTGATACTTAATAACATATTATGTACGTGACTTTAAAAAAAAAATATTCGGCATATACTAGCGAGTAACTCGGGTACCGACGATACGATCCTCAATAACTCAGCCAAGTCTGGTATTTTCTATTTACTAAGCTAAGTCACGGTCTTACCGAGCCACGAGTAACTTGGCAGGCTAGGGGGAAAATAGTAAAATTAGTTTCCAAACAACTTTACAAGTGGAAGAAACCCTAAAAACTTAAAGCAACAGTGGAGTCGCAAGGACTGAACTACTTTTCCACCATTTTTCTTCTTTTTCCACGTCTGATCCTTTTACAAACAATTTACACATCTGGTAAAAATCTCGGCTGGGATTGGGGAATGCTCGGGGATTGGTCCTCAACCAAGCCGAGGCCGATCCCCGAGTCGTATTATATTGCTTTGATCCACCAAAATAAAATAATCATTTGATCAACTGATTATACGGAAAAGTTGTTACATAACATATTTTAAAATCGAAATTATCGTCTTGTTTTGACTATTCTTATCCAAAGATTGTTCTGGACAATTTTTTAACTTAAACGAATACGAAACAATTAAGGAATTCAAGTCTCAACTAATTATGATTTTAACCGTTTAATATGTGTTGTTAGTTAATTCTACAGAAATGCTGCCAGTCAATTCTACTGAAAAAGTAGTTTTAGAAAACGTCTCTAGAATCTAATACACATTAATGCTCTAATTAATACCAATACGATATGCAATTTTTTGTCGTTAAAGTAGATAATCATGGTAGGAATTTGATATTATGAGGGTAAGGTCCATCAGGAACCAGATTTCATTGACGTTATTGATTTCAATATTATAGTTTGTCGTTTTATTTCATTTATTATGGATCATGATGAATTACTTTTATGAGTAATTTTTATTTCTCTAAATAGGTAAAGTTGGACAGAACCTCCTAGATAAATTCAGACAACCTGAACACCCCCCCCCCCCAGGTAACCTAGTCTTTCAAACCCGTTATACATTGCAACACTCAGGGTTACCTGTACCTCCAACTTCTTAAACGAGGGAAATAGTAAGGTTTGAACCCCTGCTTGTGCGACATTGTTAGATCCCGTAAGATCTTAGCCTGTTAAGGGATCCATCCTCTATCTCTGTCTATATATATATAAGAACTATATGACTAGTGCTGAGAACAGTGACATGCTTACTAAATGTGTCAGGAAAGCACAATCGAAGTACACATAAAGGATGCTCAAACCAATTATGTAGAATGATACCATTTTTTGATCATACTTAATCAATATGTAACTCTCCAACATACTAAAAAGAAAAACTAAATTGTTATTTACAATTAATAATCTTTAATCAAATGTAGTATGCCTCGGCCGAGTCAGCCGATTTACTTGCGAGTAACTCGGATATCGGCCTTTGGCCAATATGATCCTCAATCACTCGGCCGAGCTTGGTATTTTTCTATTTACTGGATGAGTCGTAGTCTTACTGAGTCACGCGTAACTCGGCAGGCTAGGGTCAAAGTAGCAATCCGTTCCCAAACAACTTTACAAGTGGAAAAAACCCTAAAAATTTAAAGCAACATTGGAGGCGCAAGGACTGAACTACTTTTCCACCATTTTTCTTCTTCTTCCGCATCTAATCCTTTTACAAACACTTTACACATCTGGAAAAAAATCTCAGTTGGGATCGGGGAATGCTCGGGGATTGGTCCTCAGCCAAGCCGGGGCCGATCCTCGAGTCGTATTACATTTGATCCAACAAACCAAAATAATCATTTGATCAACTGATTATACAGCAAAAGTTGTTACATAACATATTTCAAATTCGAAACTACAGTCTTGTTTTGATTTTTCTTATCCAAAGATAGTTCTGGACGATTTGTTAACTTAGACAAATACAAAACAATTAAGGAATTCAAGTCTCAACTAATTATGATTTTTACCGTTCAATGTGCTGTCGGTCAATTGTACAGAAACGCTGCCAGTCAATTCTACTGAAAAAGTAGTTTCAGAAATTGTTTCTAGAATCTTATACACATTAATGCTCTAATTAATACCAATATAATGTGTAAAATTTTGTCTTTAAAGTATATAATCATGGTTACGACGATAAGGTCCATAGTAACCAGAATTCATTGACATTATCGATTCCAACATTAGAATTTGTCTTTTTATATCATTTATTATAGATCACGATAATTTTCTTTTAGGGACAATTTTTATTTCTCTAAATAGGCAAAATTGGACCGAACCTCCTAGATAATTTCAGGCAACCTGAACAACCCCACAGGTAACCCGATATGTCGATTGTCAAACCCCGTTATACATTACAACGGGTGACTGTTGTAATGTAGGTCTGAACCCCTGGTGTTTAGTGTTATTTTTATGAAAGCAACGAAAAATCCACATTTATGCATAATAACACCTCGGAGAGGCAACATAGTTGTAGGACCGGGAGATTAAACATCCGGGTTTATAGTCAGCCGAGTTGGTAAAAGAAAATGGGAAGCCTTGAAAATCAAAATTTATGACCAATGAGAGCAAGTTTCGTATCCTCATCAGGAATCCGAACCATTGGATACGAGAAGTTTTGGAATCAAAACTTGTTGGTGATAGCAACTTGTATCGAGACAGACTGAACACTGAAGAATTTTTAGACCACTCCAAATCTATCACTAACTTCAAAGTTAAGATTCACCGGATCAACTACATATAATTTTATGTAATTAAGCTATATTTTATCCAATTAATTCTGGTTCCAAGCTGTTAATTAAATCAACTCATAAGACTGGAATCTAAATGGGTAAAATTTTCATACATTTACTACCCCTACCCCGAAACTTTTACCAGCCAACTTGTTAAGAATAAAAACGCCCTACACAATCTCTCCTTCTAACTCTTTCGCAGAAAAAGCAAACGTTTGAATTGAATTCTAATTTGTTTTTATAAAACCAAAACCAACTAATAATACCTTGGCAACGTATCTTGAAATATGGTCACAAAATAGGGAGATATATCCCATACACATGGAGTCAAACTTAGGTCCTGCAGCCCAAACCTTACAAATGCGCCCTAACCACATGACACATTTCATCACAAACAAGGGCTGAACGGTCTTTTTGACTAGTGCCGCCTCCAAGATTCTTTCTACTTTTATTAAGCTGTGGTCCCTACCTTGTACTTAATGCTTAAGAATTGCCCCATTTACGAACTAATAAAAATAATTAACAAGTAAATCAAAGCCTTATAATACTAAATAATTAATGTAATTAGAAACAAAAAATATTTCCACCAGAAAGAAAATCAAATTAAAAGAATAATAAATATTCTTTGAAACCTTTATCTTCAACCTCTATTAGAGGGGAACTCGTCCCTACCCAATATTCTTTAAATTACAATATTACCCATAAAGAAGTTCTTTGGTGGAACAAAAAGGTCTTGAACTTTGAAACCACTAACTCTCCTCTAGGGTGCAAACTTGTCTCAGTAGTCGGTCCACATCGAGAATAAAGTTTTTGTTCAACATCAATCCCTTTTCCGGGCTAAGGACACATCAGGTGAACTCCCACCACATTTGTGCTCTTGGTCTCTCCCGGTCAGATTTTTCCTTATCACTAAATTCAGACGCTAAGTTCATTTTTGATTTATATTCTGCGTACTTCACATACATTGCATTTAAATCATTAATGCGTTTCCTTAACATCACACTAGATTAATTATTAATGTATCATAAATTTTCATTTTGCATAAGTAAATCAATCATGAACCATGAATCTTCGATTAACGATTTTACATACGATTCGATACGGAAAAATGAAAAACGATTCGTGTTGGGATTCACGGATGAAAAATCAATCAAGAAATATCACGACACATGAGTCATTTGTAAATAGTTATGAGGGTAGTGTGGTCATTGAGAGAGGAATATAGTATTAGTAGCAGGCTAGCAGCACTACTCATTTCTCTTTGTTTTTCTTATTCTTTTTTCTTTCTTTCTTTCTTTCTTTCTTTCTTTCTTCTCTTCTCCTTTCTGTACCTCTCTTTCGTTTCTCTCTCTTCTTCTCGTCTTTGTCATTCTCCTTCCTCTTCTTTTCGATAGCTTTCCGTTTTTTCAGGTGACTCGTGTTTTATTTGTTTTGTATTCCGAAATCTCAAAAAAAACCCTAATCCAACCAAACCAGATGGTTGTGTTTGGTTTGAAGAAAAATGGAGTCTCATCAAAAAACCCTATCAACAACTGAAGCTCAACAACACCTGGCCATGTATGTTAAACTTAAACCCCCTCTTTTACTACTCTTCCTTTTTTTTCTTTTTATTTCTTTTTTTAGCTCCTTTTTTTTCTTCTTCTCCACCATTCTCAGATTCTATATTTAGCTTGTTGTTTTTAATCTTGGTTCATTTTCCAAACTTGGAAACATCTTAGATATCCATAAATCTTTGTGGTTTTTTTTTTTTTTTTTTTTTTCCCATGTTCAGATTATACTCTGAACTTGATGGTTTAATCATCTGTATATTGGTTTTAATTCATTTTTCAAACTCAAAGGTTTATATTAGATTTTCAAAATTGTATATTTGATTGTTTTAGATACTATTTTGATAAGATTCATTCATTGATTAGTTGTTGGTAATGGAGATTTCAACACGTGGTTCTGTTAGATTTTCATTTCCTTGTTTGTGGTTTTGGGTTTTTCAAAATTTAATGGTGGGTAAAATACCTACTTTGCTGTTTTGTGCACATTAAGGTTTTTTTCCGGTGTATAAATATAGTGTATAAATTGATGAATACTTAGAAACAAAAACAACATTTTGTGTAATCATTTCAAATCTATAAATGATGTAAGCAAAGGTACAGCCGTTATTTTTCCAATTTCAGACCATGTTCAACCTAGGTTTTTTTGAGGGGCTTGGGGGGGAATTAGTAATTATTTGGTGCAAAATGGAAATGGAATGACATTACCAAGTGTGAACATCAATATGATGGTTATCTTGATTCTGGGTGTGGTATTGTGTTTCTAGCGAAATTGAGTTGTTGCGCGTGGTGGGCATTATGACTTCTCTTTGTCAAGATGTGTGTTCATAAAAAATTGTCAAGATGTGTGTACATAAAAAATTTAAGAATGGAATCACGGTTAGAACTAACGGTCATTGGTTGAGGGGACTGGATGTTGATACAGGAATCAATTTCTTTGGTGATTCAGTCTGTAGTTTGTTCAGAGTCTAAATGCATTGACACTTTTCATTGAATTTTACTAGGTCTTATATTTGTCCTGTCGTCGTCTTTTTTGCGCTTTTGTATTATTGGCAAAGAAATGTATTTGGTTGAATTTTATTTGTATACCCTGTGAAAATCAACTAATATCAGTTTATAATTTGTTTTTTGTTCAGGAAAAAAAATTCGTCAGGGCAAGGGTTGCGTTTTGTTTTGCTTCTGTCATGTATCCTTCTTTTGGTGGCTACATGGGGGCCATGTGGTGCAAAGAACCATATAGTGGCAGAGATGGTAGACCAGGTTGGAGATAGCTTTGACACCTGTGCTCGCGATCTGCTTGGTGGTTATATAAGTGCAGAACATCATAAAATCAACTCTGCAACCTGCTCTAGCATTGAGAAATTCTGTGTAAACTCGAAAGTATTTTGCTTTCCCTCAACATTGCCGGTTTTTTCAGCTGAAGTAGACAACTCCAAAGCAGCATCTGTAGAGGGTCAAAGTAACTCATGCTGGTCATCGGATGATTGGATGTGTTCATTGTATAAAGGAATGCCAGTAATGTCATGTTCTTTGACTGATGAGACGGAGCTCTGTGATGTGGGTACCAAAGCTGATCAACAAGCTTGGTCTCTTAAAGGACCTTCGCCTAAATGTAGTATGCCATATGTGATTCCAGATAAGAATTTTGAGGTGATGAAATCAGATCTTCACGATGCCCTCTCGTCTCCGAACATAAAAGTAAGCCCTCCTATCTTCAATTAGGGACTCAATTTTACGTATTTTTCTTCTGTAGTAGCTTCCTTAACAGTAGTCAACACTTACCATGACAGCATATTACATATTTACGAACTACCTAGTTCAGATGAACAGTTTTACCCATGTGGTTTTGGTGAGGTGGTACTTAGTCTTGACGAGGTTGCTTCTATTTGTTTTATTTTCTTACCCTGGATTACGGGTCTGCTGTCAGATCAGCGGGTCCTGCAAACAAACGTTGGGGGTTCTCTTTCGAACCCAGGGTGAGTCTCTCTACAAGATAGGATCATTCATAGAGCTGTAGATGTATTCTGATGTAAGCTGAAGTAAGTAATTGTCTGTACACAATCCTTTTGGTGATATTGTGCATCTGAAGGAGGTAAATGCATGGATACTAGTTCATTTAGGATATAGGTCTCACAGTGCAGAAGCAGTTTGTAAATTTAACTCTTTTCAAGGCTGTTATCAGAGATTAAACATTAAGAGTAAAAAACTTGGTGTGCTGCTAATGGGATTTAAACCACATAGTAACTGGGAAATCAATCCTCACAGTACTGCGAATTTTATGGAGATTGACTTCTTGTCTGGTGCCCATTGACGTGTATTTGGTGCTTTCCATTTATAGTTGGAGAGTTCTTCACATGATAGAATTGAGACAATTATAATTCCTCTTGATGCACAGTTGCATGGTAAACCAGCTAATAGTTCTCCTAGAGGACCAGTTTCAGTGTCTCTTGACTCTGTTGGGCCACGAGATGGCAGTGAATCAGTACTGATTGTTCACTCTAAGAAACAGAGCTGCATATCTGCTTAAGGTTCTCAATATAAGTGACTTCGCGGAAGGCAATGAAATTATTAATATTAAAAACATACATGGGTTGCTATTGTCCCCTGGTACTGTTTGTTGCGCCGCTGTGGTTACATATGCTGCTAGATATAGTTATTCTCAGGAATTCCGTTTGAGTCTCCTGATATGGTAGACTTGCATATATTGACAAATGATTTTGTTAAACAACTGATTGAGATACCCTGCCAAGACATAGTTGATACCTGTTAACGACATCAAAATAGGAATAGCAAGTCTGTGAATGAATTAAGAGGATTAGCTAGTGCCATTTAGTCACCATCACAGATAAAAGTAAGTAAAAGATATGTATTTTGGTTTCTTACCATCTCAATAGCCAATTGGGTGGTGTTTTTCCTCTTGATCCAGTTGGCTTACTCTGTTTCGTAGTTAAGGATAAGTCTGGATCTGTTAGATACAACAATGTTGTGTTTTTAAATGTGAAAAACATGAAAATATAGCATGAACCATAGAACCAGCTGCATCGTGCTCTTCACAGCGCATCCGCTAGGCACGGATTTCTTCTTATATAGTCCTTTTGAGTTCATTTGTTGCGACTGCTTGCTTCTTCTTTCTTTTTTTTTTCTTTTTTTTTTGCTTTTGATCTTATCATTAAGACACTAAAAACTTTTCTATCCAAAAAAGTATAAGAAAAGAACTATGACTTTTATATGTTTAGCACTGATTTAGGGTTTAATTGTGGAACAGTTGAAGGCATTGGAGGGTGCAGAGGCAGATGAACTGGTGCTAAGAAATTGGAGATTTCAAGGAACTACAAGTGGCATGTCTGTTCTCGAAGAGGAAGAGGTGCTGTTCCCTGTGGTTCAGATTGGTAATCACCATTCTAAGTGGATCTCTGTGAAAAACCCTAGTGCACAACCGGTAATAATGCAGCTCATCTTGAATTCTAGAGAAACCATAGAAGCTTGCAAAGCTGCAGATATGCTACCCTTGTCAAGCAGTGTAGTTCATGACGACTCTACTAGACCAGCCAGGTATGGATTCTCAACAGCAGCAAGTGCGATAACCGAGGTATATGTTCATCCTAATGGAAGAGCTTTTTTAGGCCCAGTTGTTTTTCACCCCTCAGAACGATGTGCATGGAGAGGTTCGGCGGTGATACGTAATAATCTATCCGGTGTAGAATGGTTGTCTTTAAAAGGATTTGGTGGGTCACTTTCCCTGGTCCTACTTGATGGCTTTCAGGCTGTTCATAGTTTAGAGTTCAACCTTAGCATAGAGAAACCATTTGATCTATCATATCCAGAAAAGTTATACCACAGTGTGGTTAAAAGTCCTGCCTGTTCTAAGCCTTTGTCAAAAGTGATATTTGCAAAGAACTCAGGAGACCTGCCTCTGAAGATAAAAAGTATTGAAGTGTCAGGTGCGGGTTGTGGGTTGGATGGGTTCAAGGTACACACTTGTGACTCTTTTTCTCTTGAGCCTGGGGAATTAAGGAAACTTTTGATTTCTTACCAACCAGATTTTTATGCTGGAGTGGTTCACGGAGATCTGGAGCTTGCCCTTGCAACAGGCATTTTTGTCATACCAATGAAGGCAAGCATTCCTGTCTACATGCTTAGTATTTGCAGGAAATCAATCATTTGGATATTGCTGAAGAAATTCGCTCAGTTGGTCTTCATCGTCGCTTCCATATTGTTTTTCCTATTCTTTTTTGTTCTTCCTCAAGTGATAACTTCAGATCCCTCGGATTGCTTGTTCAAGACCGAGAATGCCTGTATCAGCAGGGTTAGAGGACCATACTGCATACACCCTAACCATGGAAAATGTAGGTTTTCCATCTCTTGTTACATGGACAACATGTTTAAGTCAGTCAGGGAAGATGAAACTTCAAAGCTCGGCTTTGTTAGTAGATACTCTGACTACTCGACTGGGGCCCAGAAACAGCAAATAACTAAGCATATGAAGAATGTGCATGATTGTCAAGACTCACAAGTTTTTGGCATCTGTGGACATCAAAACAATACATCCCCTTTCAGATGCAATTCAGAAGCAAAATCTGGGGGGAGAGAAGATAATAAGAAGGGCCAGCCGGAACCTCAAGAATCTGGGAATCTCACAGTAAGGACTGGAAAAGAAAGTAGAAGGCGAAAGAAGAAAAAAAGGTCTGCAGGTGGTGCTGGACTACTTGAAGTTTCAAGCAGTCAGAGTGGAAATTCTACACCGTCTTCGCCCTTGTCTCCTCTGACATCTTTCACACCCAAACAGACCATGCCATCTCCTGAAGTTGAACATGTCGTCAGTGGCATTAGTTCTGTTGATGTAGCAGATAAGAGGAATAAGAAAGGAAAACCCCTCTTAGCTGCTGATATACCAAAAGTGTTGGACTCCAAAGTTTCTGCCAAGTACAAAAGAAGTAGTTCTTTTCTTCAAGATCCACCAGATACCCCTGTTCCAAGAAAATCAACCAGCAAACCAGCTCTACTACCTTCTGCTACATTTCCTAGCATGAGTCGTCGTTTACCTGGTTTGGTTAATGCTTCACCACTTCATACTTCAACTTATTCCATTAACTTGTGTGATCGAGCTCCGGGGTCCAATCTATGCCGAGGTCCAAGTGCAAAAACAGAGGAAAAGCCAAAGGAGATTGACAAGTTCGCATACGACATTTGGGGTGATCATTTTTTTGGATTTCATCTTGGGGGTAATAATGAAGTATCTTCAATAATAACAAATGCTTCGTTGTCAGGAGACTCACAGAGCTTCTTCGCTAGGGGTCCACAAATCCTTATGCAGAAGTCTCAAGTAAGATCAGTATCTCCTATTCATAAGTTGGGTCAGTCATCTGTAACTTGTCCTCTTCTCCAAAATGGTTAAATTATAAACCAAGTAATACTTAGGTTCCTTATCTCTTCTGATTCTCTCTTAATCATCCCATTTTTGCATATGATAATGGTACTAGGTTCCTTATCTCTTCTGATTCTCTCTTAATCATCCCATTTTTGCATATGATAATGGTACAAGTCAACTACCCAAATTCACAGAACCACAAGCATCTTTCTTCCCTAAAATGAACTTGCATGCTTCTTAAGCTTTTTGTTAGCTTTCAAATACACAAGTCGTTTGTTTTCCGCTGTTTTTCCGACTTTTTTTCGGCATTTTTTTCACCAAATGTTTTTTGTGATTTGCAAAATTGATCTTTTGGTTTTCGGTGTTCCTTGGGTTCTCACCTGAAAAAGGAAAACTGCTCTTCTTCGGTTTCGTTTAGTTCATTCCAAGTTTTAAACCACACAAGACTATATACGACTGGTAATGAATGTAAATATTATTTTTAGCAGCTTCCTGCAAGTAAAATACTTTTATCACTCGTCTGTACAAATTTACTTTGGTGAATAAGAACTAGATATGGAAAAGAACAGTGTTGCCAGATTGATGTATAGAGAAACAAGGATGGGTAATCTTCTGAAGTTGATTGTTGCATTTAAGCTTGTCTGTAGCTTTTAGCATTATCGGTGGTCCTCACTCCGTTGCTCAACAAAACCAATATAAAGAAGCAAGATAGCAATCATATTTCAGAATGCTGAAACATATAGGGTCGAGGGAAAATGTGAAAAAGCTAAAGTAAGACACTAGTGAGGAAAAAGATGAATCGTAGTTGGGAAAAAAGAGAGGTGAAAACATGGAATTCACAAGAGGTAGAAAAATGGTTGATGATGAAAAGCTGAAACTGGCTTTGGTCAAGGACCCTCTGTGTGGATATGTACGCCAGTATGTGTATGGTAATGTACCTTCTACAAAGTTGACTTGTCATTAAAAGCTCCATTCTAGTGGAGATTCTTATCAGATTTTCTCTCAAAGATCTTTAGCTGTCTTGATTTTCTTTGGCTTATAAACTCATTTCATTAGGTAAAAATGATACTACTAGTAGTGCTGCTGCACTCCAAGCATTTAGGGCAATCAAAAGATGGGAGTATCTTGGTTGGGTTGAAGAAGAAAGGAATTGACTCTCTATTGAATAATGGCTCGTTGTAGTAGCTACCAAACCTATATACCTAGTGTAGAGACAGGGTCAGCTC
Source organism: Papaver atlanticum (assembly GCA_023531105.1). Taxonomy (NCBI): domain Eukaryota; kingdom Viridiplantae; phylum Streptophyta; class Magnoliopsida; order Ranunculales; family Papaveraceae; genus Papaver; species Papaver atlanticum. The sequence continues at coordinate 7,844,838 of JAJJMB010011896.1, forward strand.
AATCAAATTCTCACATAAGCTAGCTGTTTGTGTTTGGTGGTGTTGTTGAGAAGGCTGTAATTGGGATGATTGGACCACCACGTCTAATATCATTCACATACAGCAATTCGTATTATTAAAAAAATAAAGGATGGTAACCCTTCTTTGATATTGGACCAGTCAGTGAGTGACCACAATTCACACCGCACCCATATCCTCCCTCTCTGCTAATTTCATGGTCGTGCAACACTAATGCTGGCTGCGCATACATGAGATGAGAGAACTAGTAATCTGGATGGATATCTGATGCTGTTGTTGGTTTATGGCGTGATATTTATATACTTTACAGAGAGTCCTGGCCAGCTTATTTAAAACCTTGATTATGTTGATAAACAAGACCATCAGTCAGTGTACCTTGATCCGAATACTCGGTCTGACTTATATGGATTTACGTACGGAGATGGGGAATCTTGTATGCAAAAAACAAAATACACACTTCACCATGCAGATGCACTACTAACCGCCCCACGAGTACATACAATTTTTTTGGCATTACAATATGGTGGTGGGGGCGGTGACTGGGCCGTTTTGTGCGTGTGTGAGCTGGGTGGTGGTGGTGGATGAGGCTGAGGAGGAGGAAAAGGAGAACAAACACTCTCAAGGACAGCATTTTGAATGTTGTTCGTATTAAAGTATCAGTATTACTGGTTTAATACGTACAGTCGTACACTATTAGATTTGGGTTTACATGTACAGGCAGGCGTACAGCTATGAACAATTTCATAAACCAATGTTGAAAATTTAAGTTCGTTTTTTAAGAACAAATCTCAATTTCGTGAGCACATTTATGGGTAATTCCACAGCAACTGAAATAGACGTATGCAGCGGGTTGTATGCTGACAACTACTTATTTGCTAATCAAAAATCTATTCATTTATCAAGGCATTAAAGCCATGGAGTGGCAATAATTTTTCTTCCTATCCTGAATAAACCAAGAAGCTACAATAAGAATCCATGACTATTTAAGGGGTCGCTACTGCCAAATAGCGAATAGAACTGCCATCAAGAGCACGACACTAATTTGTACTACCCGAACAAATTTACAAAATTTATACTGCTTTTAACTTAAGGCAGCCATCAAGAACATATCCGGAGCTTGAACATAATATACCAAATCAGTTCTTCCCTCTCTTCTTTCTCTTCATCCTCCCTTTCTCAAAAGAAAAAAAAAAACTCAAGAGCCGTCTTGCTCAGATTTGGTCCAAAAGGACCAGATCTGAGCAAGGATTCTTTTCTTTTTAAAGTTTTTGATAGTAGGTAATTAAATAAGATGTTTTTACATCATTTTTGGTGTCTTTTGACATATTTCTTCGTCGTTTTGAGGCGATTTTGTTTCGTCGTTGTGGGGCGAGTTTTTCAAATTTTAATGGCTGGTTCGTGGCTTGGTATTTTCGATTCAAAAACATCAACGATTTATCACGATATCGCGCATCCGTGTTCGCGTGGATCGACAATTTTATGGGTAAAACACTCCTTTGTTATAGGAGCATCTCTTATGGAAGAAGAATACAATCAGATTAAATGGTCGGATTTTTTTTTCCGGATATACCATCATCTCTCCCTTATACATAAATTTTTTTCGGATATCTTTGCGGTTTATCGCTCTTTCTCTTCGCGATCTACTTGTAATTGATGTCCTTATTTGTATTAGGGTTTTGATTATCTCTTATTTTGATGTTTTTGTTATTCTTGTAAGCCAACATGTAATCACTATTTTGATTTGAATGAATTGAAATATGTTAATTGTCCAAAAAAAAAAAAAAAAAAAAAAACTAACTAACACCATTAGGATAAAAAAATTTCAGGAATTTTCGAGAAACTAGTGCACGTGATTCCTTTAGAATACTAACGAATCGCTGAGTAAACATATTTTTTTTTTCTATAAGAAAATTGTCCTATCGTAGTCCAAAAGCCGAAATATAGTTGAAGGGGGATAAGGGCAGTTCCTATGGCAATCAACAAAAAATTTCTTTTGTTGACCCACGTGGATGAACAAACACGTTTTTGCACTATGGGAAACTAGAGTAAAATGAATAGATTTTGTTTTCTAGGGTCCCACTATTATTATTTTTAATATAAAATATTTTATAGGATAAAGTTAAAATATAAAATATGTTTTAGGAGAATTATAGGTGAAACAGAGAAAGATAAGAGGAAGGTGAAGAACTATCTTATTAGGAGATTAGAGTAGAAGAATTACATAGTTTCCTTTATATACAACCCTAGGAATCTAGTTGGACCGCACATCCATGGGACGTAGGCCCTGTAACACTCCCCCTTGTGCGGTTCAATAACAAAACAAAACTGTATACATAGTGCTTCTCTTATAGTTCTTCAAATGTCGTTCTCCTTGATTACTTGTGTCGAAGTCCATTGCCTCATTAAAACTTTGATAAGGAAAAACCCAGTGGGACAAAACCTTGGTACAACTCTTCACATGTTGTCTCGTACTTTACATGTAGTTCATCACATGCAATACGATCTTAAAAGACCGATGAGTCTAAGTTAATTGCCTCGTTAAAACTTCGTCAGGGACAAAACCTGAACTAAAGAAAAAGAGTACAATATTAAGCAAACTTATAACATAGTTGGACTCGAATATGTTGCCACATTAAAACCTTGACAAGGAAAACCCAGTGGGATAAAACCTTGATGAAGGGAAAAGAGTACAACGTGACAGATGCAAGTAAAGGTGATTCGTTGCAGATGATCACTTTGCTCCGTTGAAATTGACTAGTTGCTTCACAACTCTTAAGGCATAAAATCCTCGTGGGAAAGACAATAGTCTTAGATGGGAAATTATATTCCTAGTGTTTGTTGTTGTCTTGTTAAAAACCTTGCCGAGTAACAAAACCCTGTGGGAAAAAGCAACCTCGGTGAAGGAAAATAGTTCAACAAACCATTAGATGATCCCCCCTGATGTCAGACAATTTTCATTAGTCTAATGCAGTCAAAAGGAGTTTATCACACTTTACTTTGGTGACTTGAATGTTTATAAGACCATGTTGTTGATTCTGGAAGTTACATTGCTTAACAGACTATCGCGTTTCATTTCTTTGATTCGGATATTTTTAGTAATATCAACGGCGATCTTTATGTCTTCAATGTTCAACATACTTGATGTTTTTAGTGTTGTCTCCTAAAAAACCTTGTCGAGTAACAAAACCATTTGGGAAAAACTATTCTCGATCGAAGGGAAAAGAGTACAACACAGCTTCAATTTCGAAGTAAAATATGTTGACATCATATCCTTAGATCCTCCCCCTGATGTCGGCATCTCCCCCTGATTACTTTCAGAGTTGTTCCATACAGTTCCTTTAGTCATGTACTTTTCGAAATTGAATATCGGTAATGATCTAGAAAATAGTCTACCATATCTCCCCCTGATTACTTTCGTTGGAGAAGAGATTATTGTTCCTTCATAATCAACAACTTTTGGATTGCACTTTCATTAGCATTCCTTTTAATGTCTTTGCAGGGATAAAACAAATTTATGTCAATGGTTACTTTTAAGTATATGATTACGTTCATTATACCATTCCAATGACATTGTGTTAACGCTGGGCTATATCTAGCTAACAAGTTCACTGAGGATGTAACATTTGGTCGAGTACAGTATGCTAAGTACAATAATGCATCTATTGTAGTTAGATAAGGGAAATTCATCTCCCGACACATCTTCGTCATCTTCCTTTAGACGAATTGGTGATTTACTTACATCTGAACCTCGACTAACCATGGGAGTGCTAGCAAGATGAAGTCCTTGTTAAATTGCCCGACAACTTTAGACATATGCAAAATGGTGGAATAATATACCACAAGCTCAATTTTCGGTCGAGCTTTCCCCAGATTTCTCATCTCAAATTTGGATTTAGAGTAGCTTGTAGGATCTCTTATTACATCAAGAGCACCCATCATGTCTGTAACATCAACATAGGTAGCTAGAATTCCAAATCAGGAACTTGCTTGTGAATACGCAAGGAAAAATACCTTACTTGTCTATCCCCTCCAAATCAATTGTCACTTAGACGGGTATACCACATCCGCCTGATTGCTTCAATCTATAAGTGAGCACTCTATCTAACTGTAAACGCACTCTGTGGTTTAGAGTCACTTGATTTGGGCAACAAAAGGCTATCAAGTACTTTTGTAAATATCTGTTATCTCTTGATTCTTTCATAGATACATAATAACCACATACATATGCTGCATTTCAAGTACTTTTGAAATTACCAAGCTAACTAAGTAGCGGAACGTTATAACGTTCATTACAAGAGGACAATTCCATGGCTTTGTGAGAAACCTTGCGCCACAAGGCGAGTCTTTATACTTTGAGACTTCATTCTTCCCACTATGCTCTATGACAAATAATCATGTATGTCCCATAGGCTTTACACTTGGTTGGTTGGCACTACCACACCAAATACCCATATATCTGCCAAAGAACTAAGTTCTACCTGGATTGTGCAGGCCAAATATGCTATTTATTTGAAATAAATCAAAATTAAGCATGGTGCGATCTCATTGTGCTCTACTTATGGAGCTACTATTTATGGATTATATCATCACTGTGCACGCATGATCCTTCCATTGACTCATGTGCATTCTCATAATCCGTCAGGATTTGATTGTTCTCTAGAATCATTTAAAACTTCGAAGCGTCCTCCAGTTTGATTCATGGACATATTCAGAGACAATCTTATGAGATGATTTTTGATGATATAAATAAGTTGTGCCTTACTCACCTACTTCCTTTCTAGGTGAGGATTGATCGAACCAATTGGTCTCTCCAACTTCCTTTATGGAGCCACGGCCTCAACCACACTTCCACTGAGTGTAGTTGCAACACCTTAGTCTATGGTGTATATCCCTTATTGAGGATTTGTAACTTTGTAGGTAGGTTTGCAGCTGGTATGTGCGATCTCATCACTTTAGCAACATCAATGTACATTCTGAAAATCGAATATTCTGTATCACTTCACATTTACATTTGTGGAGTACAAGAATCAATATGAGACATAGTGGGAACATACCACGACAATTCCTGTCGTTCCCATAGAAAATACTTTTTCTTATCTCCCCCTAACAACGGGAAGACTGTCTCATTAAAGTGATAACCCTCAAATCTAGCGGTAAGAGATCTCCTGTCAAAAGGTTTAAAACGCGGATATTTGTTGGGAGTAAATATCCAACAAAACTACTTAATCGTTTTTGTGACCCATCATAGTACGATGTGGACTCGTAATGGCACATATATAGTGCAACCAAAAATGCTTAAGAATATGAATGTCAGGCTTATATCCAGTTACCAACTGGTACGCAGAAAAGGTTTACTAATATTGGGTTCTAAAACGAATTTAAGTAAAGGTGCTTTTAATATTGCATATCCCCCAAGCAGTTAAAGGTGGGCTTATACGCATAACCATGACTTAGACATCATCTGTAACCTTTGATGATAGCTTTTTCGAGACCATGAGGTATAGTATGCTCTGCATTGATCCTATTAAATATGCAATAACCATCAAGTCCTTTTGATGTGCACTAGCTAGCATTTACAAGGGGTGGTGAGCCCTAACATGTATAATATGTGCTAGTAGTTTTCCAAACGCAAAACTTCTTGGGAACTATAACTAGTCCAAAGTGTGAAGGCATCCACCAGAGCCATAAGTCACTTTAATGGTCCGCATTCTGTGTGGATATATTTCTAAATTTCACCTTGTTTTCTTTGTAATATGGATTGTTTACCATTTGCATCTTAGGATGGTCTCGATCCTGTTTTACTGAAGACTTTGTGAAATTAGTGATATGCTCTCTTACTTAAAAGCATAATGGGAAGGGGGGTTTTGCATTTAGTTCTTTAGAGAACACTTATTGAGAGATATGCCGTCTTTTCGCATTTTGTCAATCTTTTTCCCGTTTTTGTTCACTCAACCACAGTGATGTACATACGATCTCTTTCAAAACGAAACATTATGTCACAACCAAGGTTCCTTTATGGTTATGTCAAAGCCTGTATGAGTCAATTCCCAACATTCCATCGTCGAATTTAATATGGATTCAATAATCCAAACACTATAGTGATTTACATTTCACTAGATTGACTCATTAGTTTCTCTAAAATACGTTTCTTCCATATGCATTAGAGATATAAAAGATGCAATCAATTACATTCTCATTACTGTGAGTTTCCATATGATATCCACTTGCATGGGTTTCTTTGGAAATCAACAAGGTGTGATTAGCCCTTAGTACATAAAGATCTTATGTGACTTTTAGTCTTTGTTCCATCTTGGCAACAAATTTCTAGCCGTGCTTCGCTCAATGATCCAATCATCGTAGTCACATTATAAGGAATTAGTTCAACAACTAGTGTATGTTCCTTAAATTAGTAGGAGAAAAACCACTACCATATAGACATTGAGTCTTGAAAGATTAATATGTGGTGTGTCCTTACTGTGTAACAAAAATGAGATTCAACTCAAGTACTTTAGAGTGAATATATGTTACGTTTCAGGGGGGATGATATATTTTTCATCCAGATATATCTCAAGTGCATTAGAGAATTTATGTCTCGTGAGAATGATGTACTTTTTATTCCATAAGCGCAGACATTGAATCTAGTTCAATTAAATAATCAATTGGCCAAGCAAAGTTCTTTTTGTCATTAAAGTTGATGTCTCCTCTAGAAATTGGCTGCTACAATTATACACGCATTACATTGTATATACCAACACCTATGACCAGGTGCATTTCCAACTCTTTCAATTATGATGGGAGCTAGAATTACATTTTAGCTAATCCCATGTTCGGTTGATACTTGTGTGTTGGTGTTACTACTACCGAAGACAAAAGTACATCTTTGTCTCATGATATATATGTCCCTTTTCACATGCTTCATATAAGTCAATACGCCCACCCTGCATTACTCAGGGTTCTTTCTATTTTCAATTTTTTTTTAATTAGCTTAATTTGAGAAATTTCTTTATCTCAGCAGTCAAGAGAATCCATGTCAACCACTTTCTTTAGGTTGAATAACTTACTAAAGATAGTGAATTTCTTGTTGTCATACTTCATCAGATACTGGTTCTTTAGAATCACAGATGAAGTAGAAAATAGAAAAGAATAATTTCTGACTCATATCGTCTTTTGTGAGTTTCTCCACAAAAATTGGAATACATGTGCTTAAAAGCATTGGGTATATGTAGCTCCACCTTTTAGACAGTGCATTGTCATTGGCAGAAGATTTTATGAAGAAATATATACCCCTTTTCGCAAGAAAAAAATTGGTTTCCACATTAAAAATATAATTATGGTGCTCAAGTACTTCTGAATGTCGAAAATGTCATTTTTACCATTTATTTTAGTGACTGCTTGCTTTTATGTCATCGACTGATTTAAACCAGATCCCATGCATACAAAAAGAGATGACAGTAGCATTCCCAAACAAATATTAACAAAATGAGCTCAAAGTTGATGTATCGAAACAGGGAATCAATGGGTGTGAAACATGATAGATCATGTATCATGATGTGTAAACAATTCTCAAGCATGTGAATCAACCAAACCAAATAATCAATCACGTTAGGCAACTAGAAGCCTAGAACACATTTAGAAGACAGAAGAATAACAGTTTCACACATCACCCAAATTTTACCTCACAATTTTAATGAATTTTAACTTAAAACTAAATGCAAATGAAAACTCACATCAATAATTTAGTATACATGTGTATGTATTAGATGACTTGGTAGTTTGTATCATACATACCAAACGTGTCATGATCAGGTTAGTATATAAATTGTTATGGAATCATAGCATCTAGATTGGAAACAAACTAATTTAGACATGTAATACAACTAGCAACAAGAAAACAGACAAGAAAAGCATATTATAACCTAGATGGCCATTAATAATGTTAGATCATCTATGTTAATGGCCGACATATGATATTTTTTTTTTAAATGGAAACTAAATAATAATAGATCAGATTTACTATTCCAATGTGATAAAATAAAATCCTAAAGTCACCTCTTACAGTAACGTATTTTGATTGATCTAATGATGACGGAAATTCGAATCATACCTCCAACCGATATTGAAGATTCCACGAAATGGGCCAAACTTCTAACTTTCCTGGACCGAACCGGAGTTGATTAGACCGAACCGGAGTTTGAGTTAACTGGACCGATTGGGGTTGACTGTACCGAACCGGAGTGGACCGAACCAGATACTTTTCTTTGGCCATCGAAAAGACAGGATCTTCTTCCTCTTTTTTTACGGAAGCTTTTCGTTTCCTCCTTGTTTACAGTCTGTGTTTCCCTCGGAACAGAAACAGGAGGCTTTTTCTTTTACGGATTTGCCACCGACGGAATAAATCAAGGTCTCCAAATCCCTAAATACAAATCAAGGTCCCTAATTACATATGACCTAAACTTCCATTTGAAAGCTTCTAATGATTAATCAAAAAAAAAAATCTCCTTCAATTGTTGACAACCCTTAAAAAAATTCATTCTTTAGCTGCAAGGAAGAACTCGTGCTTGATAACGTGTTTTAGGAGAATTATAGGTGAAACAGAGAAAGATAAGAAGAAGGTGAAGAACTATCTTATTAGGAGATTAGAGTAGAAGCATTACATAGTTTCCTTTATATACAACCCTAGGAATCTAGTTGGACCGCACATCCATGGGTCGTAGGCCCTGTAACAAAATATTATATTTAGGTGAGATAAAATAGGATAAAGTGAGATAAAATAGGATAAAGTGAATAAAGAATAGGAAAATATTTTGTTTGGAAATAGGAATTGTAGTTGGCGTTTGTGGAAAACCCGCAGGCGGCTGAGAAAGATTCTCCCGCGGATTTGGTTAATCTGCGCGGATTAATTTGGTTCGCGCGGCTCTTCTTTAAGCGTGCGGTTAACGATCGACCTCACTCAACAAACCAACAATTTTGTTGGTTTGTACATCCATTTTTCATGTTTATTGAGTCCATAGTGGGAGCAAAATGAACAAATCCGTTTTTCATGTTTGATTTGTTCATTCCATAGGAACTGATCTAACAACTAATGGAACAGGTTGCATTTGCATTAGTATTTGAGACTGAGGCTAAAGCTACCTGATTTGCAGTTTTACAGATACAATTAAAAATGGACAGTTTCCGATTCTGATAGTCCAAAAAAATAATGTATCAACGGAAATTTGGCTTGTCATGCCAAGCCATTCTTCATTCCATTGAACTCCTTAACTAGATTGTTGTAATTAGACTCCAAGAGAAAATTTTCCGTACCGAATTGCCGGCTCCATTCAATTATTTTTATGGTTGCCTGCACCTCTACTTCGTCTCTGTTGCGTGCATTTAGAGATTTGATCCTTACTTCCCTACAATTTCTTAAAACAAGTACAATAGTTCCCAAATTAAAGTCCTTGTTCCAGCTGACTAAAAGTTTATTTTAGTTGTATTCCTTGGAGGTAACTCCCAGTGAACAAGTTTCTTAGAACTTAGGACTTTCTGGTTAGTGATATGTAAGCTTTTGCATTGTCTCGCCAATAAGCCGTTGATGCTGAGAAGGTATTTCCTGGCTAGGTTGCATTCCTTTGAAACTCTTATCGCACCTAATCTTCCAAATGTGCCATATGATTGAGGCAGAATAAGCACTCCAAAGGTGATAGTGGAGTATGATTGCATTGTCGCACCTAACCTTCCAAATGTGACATTAGAGTGTGATTGGATTTTCGCACCTAACCTTCCAAATGTGCCTTGAAAATTTTGGAATGTTATGATGAGTAATAAGTAAACCAAGCACAAGCAATAATCATAAACGAGAAAGATAAATCACAGATTTATAGTGATTCAACAATATATACGATGTACATATATTGTCTATGTCCACTTTGAGGCACACCAACTCAAATCCACTACGATTACAACGTAGAACACCTTCATGAGAATGCCAATAAATTCTTGGATACACCGCATCAACTACCCGAGATGATTCCATTGTCTCATATTTCTCACCAATTTGCACTCTTCATGAAACCCTAACTTTTTCCCCAACAAGGTTTTACAAGAAATATCTCTCAATCTCTCTACAACTGTATATCTCTCTTGAACTCTCTACAAGGCCTAAAATCGATTTATATAGGTCACAAACTTAGCGTCCAAGATTTGTAGCCGATTAGGAAAACCCTTCCTAAAATACAACTATCCTAAAGTAGGAAATAAAAACCCTCCAGTTTGCAAACCTTCACAAACTTAATAAAAACTAAATTGTCCACGAACCTCTCTTTTTGTGCCAGTTTTCGAACTGTCAAATTCAACTCGTGAACATCTTGAAAACTAATTAACAGGAGCACCTATTTTTCTGCTAGTTTGCAAACTGTCAAGTTCATCTCGTGAATAATTATTAAGTCTTCAATAGTTTTTAACAATAATCTCCCACTCTGGAGTTGCCCACATAACACCGATACTGCCCCACTAGATCACCTTAGGGTTAGAGATGTGGGGTTTAATCATAAAAGGCCTCGATGCTATGTAAAGAGATATTCAAGCTTGTTAATCACCATAAAGAACTCTGTTTACTTCATGTAGGACTATTCCTAGCTATCACATGTGTGTTTTATTGAGCCCAGGTAGGGATATCACTATCAGAGCTCAGGTTGGGCTACATGAGATCGAGTAGAAAGAAATTTTGGATGTCACCCGGTTTAGGGCGCGGGTGGAGCCAGATTTAAGGTGGAGCAAGCAAGGCCCAAAGTGAGCAGGGGCTCAAGGTGGAGTTAGTGTTAGCCTTCTTATTAACTCAGGTGGAGCAGGGATCGATGTGTGAAAAGCAGTGCTCCAGTTGAATAGAGCTCCAAGGACAATAATCATGTTCGATGCAGAACTTATACAGAAGCAATGGTACGGTGAAGTTGTGCGAGCTAGATGTACCACTAGTGTTGCAGAGCATTGGAGTATGATTGTGTTGGTGAAGTGGTTTAATCTCGCCAAGGTGGAGATTTTTGATGTGTATGGCTCGACGAAACACACATGAGATAACTAGGAATAGTCCCGCAAGGAATAAGCGGAGTTCCATATGGTTATTAATAACCTAGACTTCTCCTTATATAACATCGAGGCGTTCTAGGATGAAACCCCACACCTCTAACTCTAAGGTGGTTAAGTGGGGAAAATAACAATATTATGTGGTGAATCTCATATTGGATCTGACAGTTCATAAATCCTAACAACTGGTACCAGAGCATTGAATTCGGTACAATTGTTATTGATTTTCTTTGAGAATAATTAAAATGGGAGTTATGGGTGATAATAATGAAATTATGGTAGTAGGGGTCAAAGTTTTTAATGGAAAGACTTTACATTTTTAGAAGTCTCAGATGGATCGAAGCCTATCCATGGGAGAAAGACCTTGGTGTTCTATTAGGTGGAGTCGAGAAAAATAGAACACTCGAAGATGAAGAATGGTTAGTTCTTGACCATAAGTCGTGATCCATAGATATTTAACTTACAAGAGGTTACTAGTACGAAGACTCTTATGGATATACTAGAGAAGTTATACAAAAAGTCATCATCCTCGGGGAAGATTAAGTTCTGTGAACAACTATTCAATTTGAAGAAGCAAGAAGGCGAAGCGATTTCAGCACATCTTGGGAAGTTTAAATCGATTATTTCTCTGCTTTCAAAATTTAGTACTACTTTTGGTAATAAAAATTAAGATATACAGTTATTATCTTTATTACCAAAGAGTGGGCAAGAATAATTATATGTAATTCTCCAGGGAGTGAGAAATTGAAGGTTGATGTTGTGCAACAAACATTGATCTCCGAAGAAGACAGAAGAGTTGAAAAACATTATAGTGGTTCTAGTTCTTCAAGTTCATCCTTAAGTATGTGGGAAAATAACAAATGCATAAGTCCAAATAGGAGCAATGACAAATCTAGATGGAAGTCTAGAGAAAAATCTAGGGGGGGGGGGTCTCAATCACGTCCTAGAGGTACTGTTGAATGTTGGGCGTGTAACAAAATAGGACACTACATACGTAATTTTCCAGAAAACAAAGATGTTACTGACGGCACATATAAAAATAATCAAGAAGAGGTCAATGTAGTTGCAGCTGCAGAACCGTTGAATGTCCTTGTTGATGAAAAGAAGGTGATCACATAAGGTTTTCTACGACTCTCTGAGGACAAGCAAGAGGAGTTTTGGATTATAAACTCGAGAGCTTCTTTCGAAGCAACGAGAGATAAGAGTATTATGCTCTCTTACAAGGAAGGATACGATGTCCAAGTATTGTTATGTGATGGTGTATCGTGTGACATCATTGGTTTGGGTGATATAATTGTGAAATTCAATGGTTCAACATAGAATTTGAAGGATGTTAGACACGTTCCAAATTTGAAGAAAAACTTGGTGTTTGTGGGTCAAGTTTGCAATGATAACTGTGAAGTTTTACTTACAAAACAAAATTGGAAAGTGAAGAAAGAATCTATGGTGTTGGCTCGAGGATTTAGAGTAGATACTCTATACCGTACTTCATATGGATCTACTTTATCAGTAGCTAGTAGAGGTGAAGACACTAACTTATGGAATAAAAGATTGAGAATATGAGTGAGGAGAACATGAAGGTTTTTTATTCGAGAAGTTATCCACCGAAAGTGAAGTATGTTGATATGAGTTTTTGTGAAGATTGTTTTCCAGAAAGCAAAAACGGGTTAGTTTCAGAAGAAGCAGTAGAAGCTTAAGAAGCGCGAGACTTGATTTGGTTCATACCGATGTGTTGGGACCAATCAATTGATGTTGCATCTCATAGTCATTTCCATTATTATGTCACCTTCATTGATGATTATTCAAGGAAGGTGTGTCTTTACTTCACGAGGAATAAGTATGAGGTGAGTAGAAAGCTTTAATTGAAATAAAATTTGGTATGAAGTAGAATTGTATAAAGTCAGATAATGTTGGTGAGTATGGTGAGATAAAATTCCTACATTTTGGTAATGGAATTTGTTTGGATAGGATGCTTCTAGGAACACCACAAGAGAATTGAATAGCAGAATGTATGCATTAGACATTGAACGTGTGTGCTAGATGTATGAGGCTGCAATATCATTTACCTGAGACCTTTTGGGTGCATGCAATAGAGATGGTTGTTTATCAAATCAACATGACACCTAGTAGTCCATTATATATAAATATATATAATAAGTTCAGACCAGAAAAAGGTAAATCTTTCATATTTAAAAGTCTTTGGTTGTGTTGGTTATGTTCGTCTTAGTCCTGGTGATAGGTCTAAGATATGTGCTTAAGAAAAGAAGTGTATATTCACTGGTTATGGAGGTAACACTTTTGGATATAAGTTTTGGAACTATGAAAGTGTTTTATGTATAAAACAAGTAAAGTGAACGAAGAGGTATTTATGTGAGTTTGAAAGACCAAAATCGTGTGGAACTCGCCTAAACCGAGAAATGGTTGTTCGAGCGCCGGTACGGTCATAAAGAGAGGAAATATAATTGATATAAGGGAGGAAAGCATAAAAAGAGATAGAGACTATGGTGGTGATGTGATTGTAGGTGATATCTTCGAACTGTTAATATCAAGTTCTTAGACTTACTGTAAATTACTACTATGAGAATTCTCTGACTTGCTAAGAGATTACTTGGTATATATTTTCGAGATATTTCAAAATGATTTATGATTAGGTTGATTTACCTATTTATAGTAGTAGTAGCACACCGATCTTCCGTAAGAAGTGAAAACTGTGTTGAAAATAGAAGGATCGGGAAGATATAACAAACATGGTAAAAATCTTTTCTGCACTATTGGGAAGACCGACTAATATTGTTCACTTTTTCCTTTTTCACTTCTACATTTATCACGACTTAGTCGTTCTTTGTTATGAGTGTGAGCTGGCATACCGCATCTACCCTAGACTGCCATACCAAAACCATAAAGAATATCCCCATGTGACATGTTTGATGTCTCGTAGAATTCAACAAGTAGAGTCAATATTCTACTACTGTTCAGTTGACAGACTCGTACGAGACTACTCGCTCAAGTAATCGACTGATGAGTCTCGTAAAAACTTAATAGTTAGTCGAATAGAGTAGACCACTAGTTCTAATGAGCAATGAGCTACACGTAATAAGACACGAGCAACGATCTCTAACCAATAGGATGTGGGCGATGAGCTCTAAGAAATAAGTTGTGAGACGAGTTATAAGCGATGAGTTTATGTAGTAAATTGTGAGCCATGAGATCTAAGTAATGAAATGTGTGCGATGAGCTCTAGTATGCTAGTTGTGGCAATTGAGTTTGCTGGATACTCGGTAGCATATCACTCCACATCACTGACGCATGGTCATGAAAGGAATAATAAGTAATGATGTCAAATATCGAGATATACATTTGAAATATTTATTCGTCGCATACGTAGCCCAGGGCAACGAATCATAGTACCAATATCTTGTCGTTGATGGAGAACCAGCGTTGTCTTGCTAGTACTGGAGAGTATAGGCTGTTGCAATGTGCATTAATGATGAAAGGGGATGGAAAAGTCCCTAGCGCTTGCTTTATAGCATTGGCATGAAGGTGTTAGTGCTGGCGTGTTACGCACTGGAAAATTCAGAGAGATCTTTGTGATGCTGGTGCTGTATGCACTAGGGAGTAAATGTACCAGCGCTAGGAGGCAATGACGCTTGTGCCACGGATGTGCCAATGCCATTGGAACTTTTCTTTCACGTCGTGTCTCGTATTTCGTGGCATATGCAATTATTTATACAAGAAATGTATTTTTACATATATACGTTTACCCCTTCTGGGAGAAACCGTGAAATATCTTCTTCTTTCTTTGCGTCATGAATAGCTAATATATTATTAATTAAGGATGAATTCAATGTCCTAAACATGAAGCTTCATTATTTATACAATAGCTAATATATTATTAATAATAGCTAATATATTATTAATCATCTTATCGTTTGTCTTCATATGGTTGATATCTAGATTTTTTAAGTGTATAATTAAATTAAACTATAGATCAATCTATCGCTAGTAGAGCGTTAAGAGATTAGTAATTGTCAAGCACATCTTTGCACAAGTAGTAAACGTAAGACCTTGCAGATGTATTTCGTAGAGCAATCGTGTGCGAAGAAAACACTAGTAAGTACACCGAGCTTATGTGCTTGATGCATTCGACTGGGTTATACCCTGAGAGCTTATTCATGGTGACTCAGATTGATAGAATCTGGTAGTCGAGCGCTCTCATATCCAGTGACAGAAAGAGTTTTGGGGGTAGCAGAGCTTATTGCTATTCTACGGTTGGTGATATATGATTCTAACAGAAGGAAAAGAAATATGTTAAATTTAATTATTATTTGGTAACGACAAAGTATCTCTTAATATTTTTCTACTTATTGCTTTATCTTATGAACCAATCCCCATTTTAGTATTTGCTTTTGTGTCTATTTAGCTAATCCAAACAACATCTCGATTACAAAACTCCTTTTAGGATAGATCCCTACTACCGCTATATTACTAGTTAATTAGTGGGAAGTATCTTAAGTAATTTGTTGTCCTTACAAAAGACCATTAATTACGACGAGATATTTTCTGCAGTTGCAAAGATGACTACTATTAGAGAATTGTACAGTGTAATGGTTTCTGAAGATCTCTACCTTGAACAGTTGGATGTTAATTTTTCTTCATGGTGACCTAGATGAAGAAATTTACATGAGGCAGCCAGAAGGGTTCCTAGCAAGAAGAGATGATATTCAAACTAAAGACGAGCTTATATAATTTAAAATAGGTTTTGAGACAGTGGCACAAAAAGTTTGATAACTTCATGCAAAGAAATTGTTACTCAATGTGTAATGCAGATCAATGTTGTTACTTCAAAAGGTATAGTTTCGACCACATCATATTATCATTGTATGTGGACAATATGTCCGTTGCCGGAATATCCCTACAAAAAATTGAGTATTTGAAGAAATAATTAGCAAGTGAATTTTCCATGAAAGATATTGGTGAACCAAGACATGTTCTTGGTATGAGAATCGTAAGATGGACAAAGCTAAGGGTACACTTATGCTTAGTCGGGATGAATATATCAAACGATTGCTAAGGAGATTCAATATGGAGAATGCTAAACCAGTCATCTTGGAAGCCAAATTCATCTTTCAAATATGCAGTATGTAGTGACATGAAGAAAAAAAGTACCCGACTAATGTACCATATTCTTCGGCCATTGAGGGTCTAATGTATGGTATGGTATGCATGAGACCAAATATAGCGCATGCAATTGGAGTATTGAGTGGATATGCAAGTAACCCAGGTAAAAAACATTGGGAAATGGCAAAATGGATACTCATGTTTTGAGAGGTAACACAAACATATTGTTGTTTTATGGAAGAGGTGGTTCTGTCTTGATGGGTTATGTGGATGCAAACTTTGTAGGTGATGTATATAAAAGGCGAAATATGACTGGTTATGCTTATAATATAGGGTCGGTTGCAGTGATTTGGAACTCACAGTCACAGAATTTGGTAACATTGTCTACTACAAAAGCTGGGTATGTAGTTACAACAGAAGCGGGCAAGGAAATGATTTGGTTACAAGGTTTTTTAGCTGAGGTACACAAGGAACAGTGGGACAGTATTATGTATAGCGCCGGTCAATGCATCATAACTTTATCCAAGAACTCATCCTATCATGCTAGGACGAAACATATAGATATTCATTACCATCTTATTCGGGATCTCTTAGAAGAAGGACAATTGGAGCTCGAGAAGATTCTTAGTTCAAAGAATCCTGCAGATATGTTTACAAAGGGACATACATCAAACAAGCTAAATCTCTACAAAACTTTAGTTGATCTCTCATAATGAGGATATGGGAGGAGAGATGCACCAACAAAGAAAGTTGTTAAGCATTGTCAATCCAAGTTAGATCGATGCAAATGAGAACCAAAGAGAATCAAAAAGTCTTCAAAAATTTATCATACTAAGACAAATCTGTTGACAAAATATCATAATGTATGATATTATTGTTGGAAAATTGATTTAAGGTTGAGGATGAAAAAACACACAGAATAGTATATATACCACTGATTTCAATGAACTTTTGATTCTTTAGACAATAATTCGACTCTTCCCAAATAAGTTGTGAGTACAACAGATTAATGACCTATGCTTTTAGGATTCAGTGAAGCTATCGAATTCGACTTTCTTGACCTGACCAAGAACACACTGTTTAAAGTTTATGATGATGCTATTAGAAAAGAAGTAACAATAAGTTTTGATGTTCATTGGAGGTGCCTATTCACTTTCAACAAGCATCAATAGTGGCTATTGGTAAATTCAAATTAGGTTTTGAAATTAAAAACCAAACAAATTCTATGAGACATTGTCTCGGGCAGCAGCTGTCGTAGCGGCAAATAAAATACATACATTCTGCAAATATGTGACTATTGGTATTCAAATTAGGTTTTAAAATTAAAAACAGAAAAAATTCTATGAGACATTGTTTCGGACAGCACC
This sequence comes from Papaver atlanticum, assembly GCA_023531105.1. NCBI lineage: Eukaryota > Viridiplantae > Streptophyta > Magnoliopsida > Ranunculales > Papaveraceae > Papaver > Papaver atlanticum. The sequence continues at coordinate 7,862,402 of JAJJMB010011896.1, forward strand.
TGTCGTTGCGACAAACAAAATAGATACATTTTGCAAATATCTAACAACCATGATCAAACCCCACCGAGTTAAAGCCAAGCTCATTCATGGGATCAATAATTATTATTTTTTAATACGAAAGATAAGCTTTATTTCATAAGGAAGAGAGTTACAGTGATTGATTCCTATGGATACATGAAGATATCCAAGCAGGGAAATCTCTAGACCATTCTAAAGATTGAACAGTCGACAAGCCATGTTTATCTAGTTCGTGTGCTACATGGTTTACATCTCTTCGCACATATGTGCATTTCAAAATACTGAAAGAATTTAAAATACTAATACTATCCATGATCAGATTTATGGTAGTCCATTTTGTTACTTCTAATTTTCCATTCATAGTATTGATGATATTCTGACAATCCCCTTCCAAGTGAACAGCTTGCACACCATTCCTCTTGGCCCAAAGAACTGCCTCTAGTAGTGCTTTAGCTTCAGCTTGTTCTGGATTTACTGCTTTGCCTGAACTGTATCTAGCTCAATCTGGATTGCCTGCAAAATTTCTACAGATTAGACCATACCCCATTTCATGAGTTTCCTCTTTATAAGCTGCATCAAAATTTATTTTATGAAAAGGAGCATCTGGTTTTTCCCAAGCATGTCTACATTATATGTTTTCTCTCAAAACTGTGGAATTGTTGAGATTCCTGGTTTGTTTCTGCTAATCAGCGAAATCTGATTTGATCAGGTGCACCAGATTTTGTGTGTTTGGCTGTTCATCCTCAAAGACTTTCCTGCACCTGCATTTCCATATATGCCATAATATAAAGCCAAACCATTCAAATATAGCCCCTCTTTGCCTGTTTGGAACATTGTTTTGAAACATACTACAAATCCAGTCATGAAATTGAATATTCACCAGATTACCTGAATATTTGTGATAACTGAGTCCCAAATATTTTAGCAAAGGAGCATTCTATAAATAAGTGTTGAAGGTATTTAGTGTGACTACTACAAAGAGGACAGTAGGGATCAACAGAATTTCCATATCTCATAAGATTCACTCCTATAGGCAAACAGTTATGAATGCACTTCCATAAGAAATGAAGAATTTTGTTAGGAAGCATAGATTTCCAGAAAATATTCCAAGAAATGTTAATAGTTTGAGTAAAACCTGTTTCTTGATTTCTAGTATTTAGAATTGCTTTGTAAGCAGTTTTGACAGAGAACATACCATTTGGGCTAGGCTGTCATCTAAGATGATCCTGACCAGTAAAAGGGATTCTTATAGACAAAATACTTTCAACAGTTTCATTATCAAACAGAGTATTAAGGACATTCAAATTCCAAGTATTATTATCAGTATCTGTAAGTTGAGAGACATTCACCATATTTGAGGAACTAAAATGAGAATCTACTAAAGTATGAATATTAGGAATCCATCTAGTTTTCCAAATATTAATACAAGTGCCATCCCCAACCTCCCAACATGCATATTGTTTTATAATCTCAAGCCCTCTAGATATACCATTCCAAATCCAAAACCCATTTGTAGTTAAAGTATCAGTAAGAGGATCTAGATTATGGAAATACTTACCAGCAAGAATTTGCACCCAAAGTTCATCTTGAGAATTGAAGCATTCTCCAAGCAAATTTGGCCAATAAAGCCAAATTCATGATTTCAGTTTGTTTAATATTTAAACCACCTAAAGCTTTAGGTTGTTGAACTTCATTCCATTTTTTGAAATAAGCTCCTCTTTTTCCTTTTTTCACATTCCACCAGAATCTCATTTGAAGGGCATCCATTTTATCAGTTAAAGTTATAGGAATAGGGAATACTGACATATGATGGGAAGCAAGACTACTCAAAACAGATTGAATCAAAACTGTTCTACCTGGTTGATTAAGAAAAATGGCATTCCAATTAGTTAGTCTGTCACCATATCTATCAAGAAGAGTAGAGAAGGATTGAACCTTACTCTTTTGCAAAAGCAAAGGCACTCCTAGGTATTTATCATTCAAAGCTAGTTTCTTAATACCAAGAATGCTAGAGATTTCATTTTTAACTTCATTAGGAACACCTTTACTAAAAGCAATACCTGATTTATTATAGTTGATAGACTGACCTGAGAATTTGCTAAAGGTATCAATGATGTTTACCAGATTCCTAGCTTCCTTAGAGTTTGCTCTAGCAAAGATCAAAGAATCATCTGCAAAGAAAAGGTGAGAAACTGCAGGACAATGAGTATTCACTTTTATACCATGAATTAGATTATTGCTTTCAGCTATAAGAAGGGATCTAGATAAGGTTTCCATACAGAGGAGAAACAAATAGGGAGATAGGGGATCTCCCTGTCTTAAACCTCTTTGAGGATGAAAAGTATCACCTGGAGAACCATTGAGAAGAATAGAAGTGGTTACAGTACTAATACATTGATTGATCATACTACAAAATTCATCACAAAAGCCAAGTTTACTTAGGATACTAAGAAGGAAATGCCACTCAATTCTGTCAAAAGCCTTAGACATATCAAGTTTAATGGCCATCCATCCATTTTTAGCCCTATTCTTTTTCATTGAATCCACTAGTTCATGAGCAATAACTATATTATCAGTTATGCTTCTTCCTGACACAAAAGTTGTTTGGTAAGGTGATATAGCTTTTTCTAAAATGGTTTTGATTCTAGAAGCTAAGATTTTAGAAATCACCTTATAGGAAGTGTTACATAAATTAATTGGCCTAAAGTCAACTGGCTATTTAGGACAACTGTTTTTAGGAATCAAAGAAATGAAAGTGTAATTCATTTGTTTCAGCAGATATTTTGAGTAAAAGAAAGACTGAACCATTTTTACTAGGTCATTCCCCACAGTATCCCACATAGTCTGGTAAAAACCAGGAGGAAAACCATCTGGACCAGGAGTGGTCCATGGTTTCATGGCAAACACAACTTGCTTAATTTCATCTGTGGAAGGTATGTCTATAAGCCTAAGATTCTCCTCATCAGTAATACAAGGAGTAATGAAATCAATATAAGATTGAGAAGGAGGAGGATTAGAAGACTTGCTCATATTCAAGAAATGGTGCTTAAGGGTCTTAGCAATATCTGTTCTTTCAGTTAACCAGATACCTAACTCATTTTGAATGGAGTCAATTTGAGTTATTTTTCTTCTAAAATTAGTTTTCTAGTGAAAATAAGTAGTATTCCTATCGCCAAGCATGAGTTCATCATCCTTACCTCTCTGTCTCCAAAAATCAGCTTCCACATCATACCAATGATTTAGATATTCTGCAATCTAATAAAATCAGGATCAAGCGGATTAGCATTTAACTGAAAACATCTCTAGCTCGGCCTTGGATTTATTAATTTGAGTATTTATATTGCCAAAGTGGGTATAATTCCAATCCCTAAGGATTTGTTTTGTACTAAACAGAGTTTTGACCAATTTAAAAGCATCAGAGCCATTTATATTGATATTCCAGTTATTTGCTATTAGTTCCTTACAACTAGGGTCTTTGAACCAAATCCTATTAACTCTAAAAGATTTATGAGTCTTAGCATCAGTTATAGAGGTTGTAAGTAATATAGCCACTAGCCAGAGGTATCAAATGATGGACTATTGCATTAGGGAAATTACTAATCCAATTATTATCAGCAACCACTCTGTCTAGTCTTTCTAAAATGAGTTCATGACCTTGCCTTCTATTAGACCAATTGAAAGGATTACCTATATAAGGGAGACTAAGATCATTACTCTCTAGCAGGTCATTAAAATTATCCAATTGAGCTTGTGAAATTGGAATCCCACCTTCCTTTTTCTCTTGTTTAATGATAAAGTTTAGATCACCTATTACCATCCATGTAGTATTCATCTGTATTGCAAGATTTTGCATGAAATCCCACTATATTTCCGTGTGATAGTCATCTAAAGCACCATACACAAAACTCACCAAGGAATGATTAGTTCTATTATCTAATTTAATAGAGCATTGTATAGAATTAAATCTAGAAACCAGAATCTTAATAATACGCATAATTTTATGTCCAATCTGTGTGGGGTGTCTAATGGACCCTTGAGCCATCGATTAAAATGACGAGAGGGCAACTATAGTCGGATGCATGAATGACATATAGACAATGTGGAGCATCAGGAAGAATGATAAAACTGGGCGTATCCATGGCAATTTTGGGAGAAATGAAAGAGAGTAAAAGTGTTAAATTGCGTGTATTAATAATATCCACGATCAAGTAGAAATTCCGTAACATGTTGAATAATTTAATCAGCAAGGAAAAATCTCATATCTGGTTGATCATGTTATTAACCAGTAAAGTTAGAAAAAGGAAATCCCCCACAACTGAAGATGTTGTTGATTGCATGAAATAGAATAAAAATAGGGGGATCCTTCATGCTGGGTCCTATTTGTTTTCTCTTTTGTGTGTGCCTTCAGGAGATTAAACTTGAAGTGAAAATGATTAACTAAAGGAAAAGGAGAGGTTAAGATAAGATTATTTAACATAAGATAATTAATTTTGAAGTATAGACTTTAAATCACATGCAATAATACAACGTCATTGTTTACCTAAAAGCCTAGCTTCCGTCATTTTTATTAAACTACAAGGACAGGGCCATATGGGGAGACAGCCATCATCCACCTAGAGGTCTCTCATTAAGCGAACATTCATTAGTCATTCGTCATTACCACTGTTAAGGAGAGTTATTATTATTGTTGGGTACATTTTTAACAGCAGTACAATCTCAACTAGCGGGAAAAAATGATCAACTCTGTCGTATTGAGTCCAATATTTAAGGTCAGTATTTGGAGTTTTTATATTCATTTTTTTCTTCTTCCAGAATCATGTTAAAAGCAAAACGTATAAACAAGAACCAAGCAAGTGAAAGAATGTGAATTCTACATTTCTATTCAAATTTTTAGTTTATTACTTTGGCTTTAATTGAGCTATCAGAAACGTTTTGGAATTAGGATAAAATGATTAAGGAAGATTAAATAGGGCATCCGCGAATTAAGCATATAGCTAGCTTGACAAAATTATTATGTCTCAAGAAGTGGATGTAAATACTGGTGATTAGTAGGATAACGGAGTATATAATAATATTTGCATGTGTAGATTAGATTAGAGGATTAATTAGAGCTAACGTATATTTTAAGATAAGATAGTATAGTAGAAGATAAAGTGAGATCAGAGACGACAGTTGGTTTGGGTTTGGGATCATCCTGTTCACGCCTGTCCACGTGAATTGCACGCTCACTGTTAGCGTTTACACCTAGTGCTACTAATTAATTGTGCTTAACTTAATCAACTAGTAGTATTTTTCTTGGCAAATAATTCGATCACACCTCCATCAATGACAGGTAAGTAGAATGTGTTGCAATCGTTACACCACAGTATTATGTAATATCTGGGTTTGAATTCTGCTAATATGACATGTAGGTGAAGGATCAATATCACTCGACCACAAACTTTTCTTGATTGACTATCCGGTGTAAAGTCTAGTTTTGCTAATACAGGATCTAATCTGATCTGATCTGATCTCATGGCGAAGAACAACTTTTTAAATAAATAATTTTTATTTTTTGTGTGTCATCAAAGTATATCTGGAAGTACAACAAGCTAGAATTACACACTAATAAATTATTATGTTAGGTGAATTATTTTGCCAAAAGAGAAAAAAAGGAGAACGGAAAGGAATTGATAGAGAGCATGTGAATTTGGGCAGCTTTAGGTATCTCTTTTTCTCAATACTCACCCATGGAGGAAACATGACTAGTGTGCGAGAATGAGTGATAACTGAGGAAGGATACATAACCGAATCATCCCCTATCCTTTTCTCTCTTTCTGTCCACATTATGGATGATGATGATAATTCTAACCAAAACTATGGTTAATTTGGGAGGTTAAATTTGCCTAAATTTTAGAAGAAATTACCCAGACCCATTATTTGAAAAGAAGAAAATCTGGTAATAATGTTATAGTAAATGCAAGTAAAAAAATCAAAACTTGAGTAAAAAAAAAACAGAGTAGGAAGGAGCGCTTGTTTTATTAGCTGATCATGAATAAGTATGACTGTCACGCTCCACCTCTCTATCTCTATATATATATATGGATTGGAAGGATATGAAGAAGATGGAAGAAGTGATTTTGAGAATTACTAGTAGAGAGCGATGATGATCAGGACGGAGAGTGATGATGAAGATGATTAAAAGAGAGAGTCGTAATAGTAGTCTATCTGTCTCTCACTTTCTCACTAGCTAGCAATTTCTTTATTTATTCACTCTCTCTCTCTCACTCTGATTAATAAATTGAAAAGAATTAGTTTGGAATTGGAATTTGGATATAGCCTAGTTTCTTTCTTTTTTTCTCACTTGCTCACTCATGACATACATATACAGGCGCTCACACACTGTTCAATAATGTTTAATTAGCTCCAAATATCGTCGTCTTCTTCTCTGGGATTTTGTTGCTTCTTATTACTCTTTTGTATTCACACGCTCATCGAGAATTTTCTTTCACCATTATTCTTAATTCACAGTATACCTACCCATTCCTGTACAAGTATTCTTTTTTCTTTTTGAGGGAAACATTCATTCAAGATTCCCACTCTGTCAAAGGAATATGAAGTTAGAAATTTCAATCAAGGTACTGATTTTTTTAAGTCAGTAGTAGTATTCCAGTCTTTATTAATAATAACGAAAACATTCTGTTTACAATGTTATCATCTCATCTCATTCTATTCTATTTCCTCATGGGTTTGGCAGGGAATTAATATCAAGTAATTAGAAGATGATCAACTCAAGAGCTAGAACTACAGTGAAGATCACGAAACCTTCAGTCAAAATTGAAAATGTAGGATTCTTCTTTATCAAATTCAATCTGGGTTTTTTCTTGTTTTAAAATAATTTGGGAAATGGCTCCAATTACAATTGAATTTTCATTACTGGGGTTCACATTAAGGGAAAAAAATTATTTGATTATCGATTGTGTGTTACAGATCATGTTCTGAAATGGGTTGTTGATTTGTTTGGAAAAGAAATGTCATTATTTCGGTCTAATTCATTTTCTTTTCTTTTTTTGGTATGAAGGAAAAACAGGGGAAAAGAATAATGGAGGCCGAAAACCCAACCTTGAATAGACGACTCTCTCGCAAAGAGAGAAAAAATGCCTTGCAGCAAGATGTAAACTTTAACAATTTCACACCCAGAAATTTCATTTGAATTGTGATTTTAAATTTTGAATTGTTTCTCGATCATTTTAGTTTTATTCTAATAATTGAGTGCCTAATTACAGTGTGAACTAATTTTTACAGGTTGATAAGCTTAAAAAGAAGTTAAGACATGAAGAAAATGTGCATAGAGCTTTGGAGAGAGCTTTCACTAGACCTCTGGGAGCTTTACCTCGTTTGCCTCCTTATCTCCCTCAAACTGTGAGTTTTGATTCGTGCTTTCAATTCCAATTTCTTATTTTCGTAGTCTCTGCAGCTGTTTGGAGAATTTTCGAGATGAGCAGTCTAAATGAGAAGGAAACATTGTTGAAGGTGTCCAATTACTAGCTTATCTAATGAATTATGCAACCATAATGAATTTTGGTTTGATTTCATTGAAGACATTGGAGCTATTAGCTGAAGTAGCTGTACTGGAGGAGGAGGTTGTCCGACTCGAGGAACAAGTTGTGAATTTCAGACAAGGCTTGTACGAAGAAGCTGTCTACGTTTCTTCTAAGAGAAACATGGATACTCCAGCAGAGTTATGCAATTCAAGTAGAAAATATAAAAAGGAGCAACCAAAACCAACCTCTCAAGGAGGAGATGGCAATTCACCAACAATGTACACACAAAGCGGAAGCAAGGCGTCGAGTTCAACGCACTTGGCGTCAAATGTTAAATCCGGGCATTCTCATAATCAGCCTGCACTGGTGAAACAACCCTCGCGAAGGTTTACACCAGCTATATTATCAGTTGCAGAAGAAGAACGGGGCAAAGAGAATCATTCCTCTATCAACTCTTCGAAAAATAACAAAAGTCTCCCAAGTCAACCAATTCAAAGAATCAGAACCACTAGAAGAAGTGCGCCAATGGAGAATACGTCACAGGAGAAACATTTAGTTCCTCTCAAATTACAGGTATGTTTAGTGAATTGACAGCTTACTATGAATGTTTGGTTCATTGCAAATTACTTCTTCATGGGTCATCTAAAATGGAATTTTTGAAAATCCAGTTAGAATGCAGAACAATAGATCGAGATAACGCAAAAGAAAGCTGTTCGGTTCTTCCAGAGCAGAAGAATTTGGGAGAAAGAAACAGTTGTCCAAACAAGATATCCGAGGATATTGTGAAATCTCTCTCGGCCATTCTCTTGAGGATGAGGACACAGAAGATCAAGGGATCTGATTCCTTATTTGAATCCTCTTCATGCAAAAACTCTGTAACAGCCGAGTTTAGAGACCCTTATGGTATCTGTAAAGAATTTGAGAAATGGGATGTAGGCCCATATAAGCACTTACGGGCAATCGAAGCTAGCTCAGTCGATCCCAATCCAACGCCAGACTCTTCTATTCTGACACAGAGACTGAAGTAAGTTACTTGAGCCTTACAATTAGATTGCATCCCTCATTTAAACAATGCCATGACAATGCTAACTGTTTACTCATGAAGTTTCTCAATTTTGTAGGCTCCTTCTTGGGAAACTTAGGTCGGCTGACTTGCGTGGCCTCAGTCATCAACAGAAGCTTGCATTCTGGATCAATGTCTATAATTCATGCATGATGAATGTATGACTAAGACCCTTCTACCACCTTATAATAGCTCTCAGTAGAATTTACTGTTTCCTGTTTATTCTTTTTACTGGAGGTATCCAAGTTCAATGATTTAGGCAAAAAGATTCCTTTCTGATTCTATTCTCTTTTGCTTTAGGCATTTATAGAGCATGGGATACCAGAAAGTCCTCAGATGGTCATTGCAATGATGCAAAAGGTAAGTTCCATCACCATTTGTTGCTCAATTCTTACAACCCGAGGATACATTGCTCATGCATATCAGTTTCTGTCTTCCAGGCGAAGATAAATGTAGGTGGGCAGTCACTTAACGCAATGATAATTGAGCATTTTATCTTGAGACTACCTTATCATTCAAAACACGTATGTTGGCTCCATCTTCAAAACTACCAAAGTTTCCCTTCTCCAATCTTCTTCTCATTCAAATTGCTGACATGTTTTCAAAACGTTTTGTCATTTGATGTGCATCAGACCTACTCAAAAGATGCTAAATGTAATGAGCTGATATCGAGGACTGCCTTTGGACTCGAGTGGTCTGAACCATTGGTCACATTTGCACTCTCATGCGGAAGCTGGTCTTCGCCTGCAGTAAGTTTACTGTTCCTTTAAGCTTATGTTAAGCCTAATCATCTGCTTATGATCCCCATTTTTCTACTACACGTTAACGTGTAAGTATTTGAACTCTAATCCGTAAATGTTGAAGGTAAGAGTGTATTCAGCGTCTGAAGTCGAAAATGAGCTGGAAACTGCAAAAAGAGATTATTTACAAGCAGCAGTCAGTATTACGAGCTCCAACAAGTTAGTGATTCCAAAGTTGTTAGACTGGTATCTCTTAGATTTTGCGAAGGATATGAAATCCTTGCTGGATTGGGTCGCCCTTCAGTTACCCAATGAGCTGAGGAATAAAGCCGTCAAATGCTTAGAGAGAGGAAGAAATGAACCTCTTTCTCAAATGGTACAAGTTACGCCATATGAATTCAATTTCCGGTACCTTTTACATCAATAAAAATCTCGCTTCTCTCCTTTTATCCTCTTATCGTTGGCCTACAATGCTGCGCGCATGCATGGCAGGGATTTCATATCAAAGAGTCTACACAGCTTATAGCAAACATATTACAAAAGAATAAAAATAAATATGTCTATATAATGTTATCTATCCATCTGTAATTGTAATAGAAATGTTGTTGTCTTACCACAAGGCTTTTTTTGGATTGAGATTCAATTCATTATATTTTCTTTTTTGCTAGATGATTGTTCTTTTTTGGAGGCACTTGCGCTAACGAACTTTGTGTCGATGAGTTCTTTGGCTGAATTCAGGGATTTGTATTATATATTGTATGATTTGAAACAACTTGCATCCTTTGCCAAACAAAGTCAAGAACTAAAAAGAATCTCTCAATATTTTTGGCCAAAAGACGAATGAAATAAGAAGGGTATTGTTTTCTTGAATACTATCTGTTAAACTGACAACAAACTATGTAACTATCGATCAAACTTCTAATCTAACTTTATCTCAATGTCGGAAAGTAAAATATATATTCTGGGAAGAGAGATATAGTGAACGAGTAATTGGTAGGACAAAACAGGTCGGGTGGTCCTTGCTTGTACCATTAATATAAGGTTGAAGCAAGGAACAAAGCACTTTCTCTTTTTACAAAGTTGGGAAAAAGAGAGATGTAACAAAGCTAGTCCCAAGCTTGGAGCCAGTCAGAGAGAAGTTATTATTCTGAAAAATGAAAATCTGAACACACCGCGGCAAAATGAAAATCTGAACACACCGCGGCAGTCCTCTTCCTGCACACTTGATATTTTGATCTTCTTCCAGGTACAAATCATTATCACCATTAGAAAAATAAAATCATATAATGACTCCAGGCACCAATGTCTCCGATTACATGCCGGACCAAAGCACATGAACATTAAGTTTACCTGAATGCGTATAGAGAGAAAAATAGCACTGCAAGCTATAAACTAACAGTGGCGCATGAGGACACAAGTATATGGAGGTATATGTGAGTCTTTATCTCTATACATGGTTTTTACGTGACTCTGAAAATACATAACCATTTCGTCACACCTCGCTCTATTCATTAAAATCAATTACTTTTTGGTACAAGTGTTTATAATCGCTTTGACATAGGAACTACAGAAAATTACAAACAAAGACAGAACATATATCTATGGAACGCCTCAACATTAGCTAATCTAAGCAACTTGCGTGCAAAAGAAGAAAAAATATGAGAGAGAAACATAGATAAAGAGACCTACAAAGAAGAAAAAATTGGAAACCTCCTTTATGAACACAAAATCAACATTATAATACAACTTAGACTCATCCAAATGGAGTGGCAACAATAGGCCCAACAACTGCATCTGATCTTTTAATGCTTCCCATACCACATATGATGCATCCAGGAGCCGTTAGGGCAGAGAATTTTGCTCCACAAAGATCACAAACATCATACCCAATGGTGGAAAGGCGGCTGAGTGTGGCAGCACAGAACTGCGAAGGATCTTCTAGTGGATCGATAGACTTGTTAGTCAATCCCCTTTGGACACACATGTCGATCAAGCTTCTCAATTCGTCTTGTTTGCTAGGAGGTGCTTTAGAAAGGAGAAGATCGAGCATCTGCTTGGCGTAAGAATAGTTCTGCACCTCCATGTTCCGTTTGATGGCGGTCCTGATGCAGCTTATTCGATGTTTTGCTTGGAGAGGCAAAGAACCCAGATGACGGGAAAGCCTTCCCATCTCATCTTTTGCTGCACTGGTGCCTTGAACCTTTTGCAGCCGTCCAATTTCCTGTCATGACACCAAAATAATCGTGTTACCAGAAGTAAAAGGTGTTTTGACTTTCATTTCTACTGCTGGAAGCCTCTTATGTCTTCTTCTGTAGATCTGTTATGTTTGTGTTAACAGTGTTTGATAGGGCAACGATACCTGAAGTAATGCAACTGCAATCTTGTACTGAGCACAGATTGTGGCTTGAGCTTTGATGTCAGCTCCACGAGACTGGTCTTTTGCCAGAGCCAGGAAAGCTTCATCGAAACAGGATAATGCATCTGAAAGTTGATTCTGCTCCAAATGAACAAGTCCGGTTTTGTAACATATTGCAGCACCTGCTCCACGGGGAACCTACAAAAAAATGAAAAAGGATATTAGTCACCGGATTACTATCACAGTATTAGAGATTTTACAAACTTATTTCACAATCATATGGATGAGATAATAGACTAATTGGGATACCTGTCCAGGGCGCACAGTTGACGGCGGTGAAGCAGGTGCTGGAGGCTTTCCAGTGTTAGCAGCACCAGGACCTTCAAGTGAGCTCAGATCGATGGGTTGTGACGTTGCCTGAGACAACTGAGCCTGTGGCAGCGTAGGCACACCAACAGGACCCATAGGTTGTTGGGGTGGGACACCACCATCAGGAAGTCCAATAGACTCCATGGGGATAGTCGGTTGTTGAGGTTGTTGAGGTGGAACACCACCTCCTGGAAGACCGATATCAGATGCCACATTAGCCTGGTTCGAAGCTGTCTGGTTAGCATTAACCCCTTGAGAACTCTGATCCATTGAGGTATACCTTCCAGGAGGAGGTAAAGAAGCTGCAACCTGGAAGGACGATATGGTATTTTGGAAAAAATCCTCAGGGATAGGCGCTGGTGTTCCAGGGCCAGGCGCAGTTGCCCCTGGTGGTGCAGGTAGTGCTAAAGTGTTGGTTCCAAACATATCACCAGGAGGAGCGGAAAATCCAGGTGTTGTCATGTTTGTTGTGGCTGGAAGACCTGGTTGGGACATCATCTGTGATAGATCTGGAGATCCTCCAGATAACGACTTTGTCCTACTCATTGGTGGGCCTAACCCCTCCCCAAGTTTAAATTGCCTTGTTGCTTCTTTGATCTTATTAACATCCACCGCCGTAGCTGCAGCCGGTTTATCTCGTATTCTTATGCGTATCTTTTTGGTCTTTGATACTCCATCTTCATCGCTGCTGCTATCACCCCCAGCAGCACCATAGAGTGATCTTTTAAATTCCTCTTCTGCTCTTGCCTGTTCATCAGCAGCAGTTGAATCTGCTTTACCCAGTGTTTCGAGACCTGCTAAGTTCATAGTGTTGCTACCACCAACTCCGTTCGGCTTATCCGATATAAGATTAGCTGCAGATGCGTGAATACCATTTGTCTTTATGTCAGCTCCTGCTGTAGTAAAAGCTTTAACTAAACTATCCTCCCTTACTTCTATCACATTTCCCCTTCCTTTAATTACACCCAAGTACACGCCAATGTGGTCCACGACGACGGCTGGGATGGGACCATCATCAGTCTTCATATATGGCATCACCTCTGCTGCCAATTCCCACTGCGGTATGCCCTTTGTTTCTGTAGGTGTCTTGATTTCCCAGTTTCCCCCTCCCCACTCAGGGCCTTTGGGAACCATACTTTCAGCAGCAAAATTGGCAAAAATACCTTGCGTCCATCCTGTTGAACGAACTCTCAAAATCCTTTCACAGTATCGCCTTAGTTCTGAATCAGTTCCGGCATCTTCCAACTTCTGAGCAAGACGCCTCATGGCGCTAGGATTCAGGTGGCATATAAATAAGTCAAGCATACTTTCAAAGTCCGCAATAACTTCAAATGTTTCTTTCGCACTGTCGAACTGACCATATCTGCAATTTCATCTAGCAGGTTATAACTCAAAGAAATGTAGTTATTAAACAAAGGAATTCGATATAGTTGGTGTTAAACATAGGTTCATACAGCATTCATCAAAGATGTTTAACACCAGGGTTTTAACAATGTTAGATTAAACATCCATACTTGATACAGGCATATCCCAACTGGCGAAAGCGGTGGAACAAATGGGATGTTGGAGGGCATTGTGGATAATCTCTTGATCGCAAGAACTCATCTTTCAATACTGACAAAGCAGTAGAAAAACGGAGAGCTTTGATTGCGTAGATGCACCGCAAAACCTAAGACAACGAAAACACGCTCAAGTGGGTTAAAATGAGGGTTGAGCATAAGAAACTAAGAATGCATGCATAATATTAACCACATCAGAAATGAAAACTTTCTGCAAGATTTATTTTCACACACCAAATGGACAAAAAGTGCAAAAAAAATATGCATAGAAATATATACAAAAAAAAGAATGTGCATAAGAAATATGCTATAGGACACCTGAGTAAACTGCGGTCCTGATTGGGATAATGACACTGCAAGATCTCCACAAACAGGAGAACCTCCGGTAAGAATATCAAGGGACCTTGGAGTAATACGCAAACTGTCGAACCTACATTACAACAAAGCCGAGAAACATTCAAACGTTATTATTAGGATCATTTTGTTTTGTTTTTAAATAAAACAACCCTCTATTCAGCTATAACTTGAGAAAATCATGTATTCAAAGTTAACCAGAATCAGATTCAGCAAATAGCCGGATAAGGGAAACATGAGACTGAAAAGGTTAAAAAGAACCTAGATGTTATCTGGTAAAGGATTTCAGATAAATCAAGCTTTTGCTCGAAGTACTGCTGCATTGTGGAAAATCCAATAAGAAGAGGTTCAAGAAGCCCAACAAGACAGCTCCTTATCTCGATCCCTTTCTTTTGTCTGGGATTTATATCTGTTGGGTTAGCAAGCAGTATACGATCGTTCAAAGCACCAACTAACACTGCATGGAAAAAGTTAATGCTGATGGGTCAGAAAGAAAGTGTCTTGGGGGAAAACCAGTCGATAAAATACGTTGAGACAGGACACTTCACAAGAAGATTACCTGAGTATGGCATACTGATAGAGAGAACCGTCCTGACTTTGCTATCCCAGCCAAGCACACTAATGGCAGTTGAAGTTGAAAAAAGAAGTGCGGGCCCAACCCATAAAAGGGATCTAAAGTAAAATGGAATTAAGGTTTAAACAAATATATAATATGTTGATCCTACAGATCATAAAATCTTGTTTTCGCTGTTTAATGTCATTCACAGAAAAACCTATTTTTGAAGGATATTGGAGGCATTCCTTTGTCGAATTTCGCAGAAGTGGTTGCCAGTATTTGCAGATCTGCCGAAACAATCAGCACCCTGTGGCTCGTCAATAATCCTGCAACATAACCTCTAAGAGTTTCTTGCCATTGAATCTGTAAAATGCAGAAGAACCATATATATCACTTGTCGGAGAGATCCAGTTTATGTGCATGATTAACAATTAAGCTTTAACTATGTACGGCCTCCTAAATATGATAAAAAGAGCCTCAGGATTCATCTAAACTGTATATGGGGTAGAGCAGTGCCAATTACCTTCAATACGATCTCATCCACTTTCAATTTGATTAATTTTTTCCCTTCCGCTTTTGCTGGTCCTTGTTGGCCATCATTAGTTGACAAAAGATATCCCTGGATAAGCTTTGCCAAACCAATATGATTCCCATGAATTGCATAAATGATAGTTGATTCTACAATAAGAAATAATAATAGCATTATATAATGTTTGTCAATAATTAGGCTGTAAAATGTGTAGATCTTTTTTTCATAGAAAACCTATTGGTGCAGAAAAGATGCGATCAACTTCGGTTTCAAAGGTAAACTGAACCGGTCCCCGGATTGAACCACCATCAACATCAGCAGAAGCGTTAACATCCGCAGAAGCGTCAACATTAGGAACTTCATTTTTGCCAACAGCTTCCTTTTGAGCCCCTGGCAGGATATACAAATTTAGACCAGTTTTCTCATCGTCCAGGATGGCAAACTGGTTTTCATTAGGGCCAATAAATGCTGCATCTCGACCTACATTACAAACAGAAAAGATTAAAGCAAAAACTTACATGCCAAAACTCAAACAAAAATAAATCAAAAGATAAAAATAAGAAAGTTCACTGGGGTAACAAACCTTTAATGGTGCTTTCTTTACTAGTAGCTGAATGGAAATTAGTCTTTTCCCAATAAACTACAACATCCTTAGTACCACCACTGAACTCAAAGACAACAAGAAATAGGTGCTGCTTAATACTGTAGTGAATGGTCTTTGAGTAGCACTCTATATGCCCTGGAATCTGAAACCAAAAGGCAATGGAGTATTGTTACTAAGGATGATAGATATGACATTGAGTTCTACAAGGGAAATAAAGTGTCACCAGTACCGAGGGGTAGAGCTTCTTGTATATGTTATCAGCTCCAGTGGAAAGGTTATGTGCCATAAGGTTGACTCCATCTACATAAAACGCCCTTACTGGGTAGTGAAGAACCCTGTTCTCTTTATTAAAAAAATTGAGCTCCAACTGAAATGGCTGCATGATTTGGTGGAATGAGTTGAGGTATGAAATCAAGCTACACAACAATTAGGATATAAACCTACGACAAAAAGTACCTGACAGACAGGGATGTCCTTGAGATGATGGTTAGCATCCACTACAGTGATGAGAGGCAACCGAGATATTGGAGCACTTTTGGAGTGACCTTCCATGAAATGCTATAAGGAAAGAACACAATTCATAAAAGAACTATTTTAGTGAAAAGAACAAACAATGGAAAAAAGTTGCTTGAATCCAGATAAGGAATGGGTATGATCCACTGCCCAAGAGTGAGGCCACTAGAATCTCTGGCCTAAGTTCAAATTCAAGTGTAATAATTTGTCTATTTCCAGTATGTTGTACTAAATAGAGCACTAGCCACTACCAATATGTAATAGTATTTGCACAGCTTACTAACTAGGAACACCAAAGTCATTGAAATTCTCTTCTGCAGTTGTTTATTTGGATGGATTCATGCAGGAACCCAGAAATTTTCATTTTGAATACCCTGTTTAGTTTTTAAACGGATTTAGAACCCATGTCAATATGGTCCATATTCACGTCAAAACAACTGCAATCAAGTTATCAAACAAAAGCAATGGTATGTAAAAGAAGGAAACATACACTGTGAAGAAACGCCTTCCGAGCAATATCTGATATAGTAAGCTGACTTTGGCTGGCAGAAAAAAGAGCTCACTGTTACTATATGCAATACATATTTTGCAGGAAGGAAATCCAAGGTCACCTTCTGTTAAAGAAACAATAGGATGCAATAAAATGATCCTTGTCAAATATCAACGCACCCCTTTGAATGATGCTCTTGAAGCTGAACCTGAAGCTGATGGTCAGCTAAAACTCCAGAAGAACCTAACAATGAAAGCTTTTCCTTCAAAGCAGAAGCTGCACAGAACATCTAGCAATAAGCAGATATTTCGCATCTCAAATAGATTTGTAGTTGGCTGGATTCATAGTAGAAATAATGCAATAATATCCACACAGGCACCTGATGATCCCCTCGCGTTCTGAAGAACTGCGAAAAGCTGCTTACGGCCTTCTCTAGTGTATGCTGCCCTATTTTTTGGCATGTCCGAACCTACATGCTGTAAAGAAAAAAGAAAGCAAAAGCCATTCCTTAAGTATCAAATGGTCACGTTATTTTGATAATCTTGACAGTGAGTGTATGAAATATGGTTATGGACTTAACTGCAAACAGTACTGCCGCTAAATTCAATTTGGGATGAACTACTATATTTCTGATTCGTGGTAATGGATATACGGCTTCTCCCCCATGCTGAGAAAGTATCTTAGTGATGTCAATCGACTCTATGACTGCAAAATAGAAAAGAAATATCATCTTATACTTTCATATATACACCAGTAACTATATGCAACAGAAATAAAGCAAAGCAAAAAAATAATACTCCCTTCGTCCCCATTATATAGGTGGAGAAGTAGTATTCTCTTTAAATAAGAAAATGTTTGGTTTTCATAAATTTTCTCTTACTTTCCTAATTTACCCTCACCTTATCCCAATACAAATATTATATATTAATAGATCTATAAATCTCCATCTCACATTTAACTACATTGTATGATACCATGCATCATAAATAAAGGGTATTTGAGGAAAAAACAGCCTTGAAAATAGAACTCCGCCTATCTAATGGGACTACAAAATTTACAAACTCCGCCTTTATAATAGGGACGGAGGGAGTATTCATTACTTCAGCATGTATTCAAGAGACCTCTGCCTACTAAAAGACTTGAAATCAGATAAACATTTCCGTAATGATGCAGACATATAATAACTAACTTGACCAACCTCAGTCAGCACAAGATATCAAGTTTCGGGACAATGTTATGTGAGGAGTGATTTGGTGGAAAGAAGTGACTAACCAGCAGGCTCGAAAAAGCTTGCTTGCACAGGTGGCCTATTCGGATTAATTATAACTCGTGTTTTCCAAACTTGAAGTGTTCCATCCTTGGAAAGTGTGACTAATAGCCGGCACATAGGAAGCCATGCAACTGATGAGATTGGCTGTGAACCCACCTGTGTACTGAAGTAGCAATTGTCAGGGCAGTGAAATGTCAAAACAATCACAAAAATTATACAAACAGTAGCACCATCTGCATGCACTCTTATTATCAACAAAACAACCAATTACCAACTTAACCGCAAGAAACTTACATTCCAATCATATTTGGTCTCTCTGTTGAAACATCCCATGCCAAAAGGGTACCACGTCTATCACCAACAAAAATCCACTCCAGGGTTGGGTGAAAAGCAAATGCGCCAGCACCGATAAGCTTAATAGTATTATCAACTGTTTAGGGAGCCAATGAAAATATTACAATTACGAGATCACTTGCAAGGAAGAAAAAAGAGAGAAAGAAACAGGGTAGAGCCTTTCAACTAATGTGTCATCAACCACTAAATAAATGTAAAACATCTTACGTTGCAGGGTGTAATGAACAGC
The DNA here is from genome assembly GCA_023531105.1 of Papaver atlanticum. Classification (NCBI taxonomy): domain Eukaryota; kingdom Viridiplantae; phylum Streptophyta; class Magnoliopsida; order Ranunculales; family Papaveraceae; genus Papaver; species Papaver atlanticum. The sequence continues at coordinate 7,880,929 of JAJJMB010011896.1, forward strand.
ATATGTATGGATGTTGTAAGCTCGTATCAAACCATCTGCATAAGCAACGTACTGGAACCAAAAAGCAAAACACCTGTTAAATGTTTTTCACAAATAGAAGAACTCAGCTGTACTGATTCACTGAGGAGTAGACTGCACTAACTCAAGTGATATGGTGCATAATACCAGAACAGGAAGTCGGGGATGACAAGCAAGATTGACAACTGGTTTTTTTAAATCTGTCTTAATTTTGGTTGGTGGTCTTCCTCCTTCGACAGTTCCAACAACTTCATGCAAAAGAAGCAATAAAAGATTTAGAAACATCCACTACTAATCTTATCATGGAAATAGAAATAAGAATAAAAGGAAAAGGATATTACAGAAGAAGAACCTGTTACACTCATCCTTTTGTGGAAACCAAAGAATACAACGGGTTGGAGAGGTGTTAAGGCAAGATGGACTTCTGTATCAGAAGAAATGCGTTCTGACTTCTTTTCAGGTGAATGTAAAACACAAGTCTGCTCAGTGTCAAAGTCACATGACCGAATTGTACAGTCCTAGAACCAAAAAAGAAACATAGACGTATTTGAGAAAGGCACAATTCAAAAGCAAAAACTATATATCAAGAGAATGCTCAACATCCCTTGTCATTATCTGATGTTGGGACTCTGGATAGGACAGCCAAATTGCAAGGAAAATGGGAGCTGGAACCTACACTTTGAGGTCAGGATGGGCAGACCTATATCCTGATTACCCAACTAATATCAATTTCTTGCCTTACAACAATGCAATGTGACGTCTAAGTCAGAGTTCCTAATGTAAAAAAGAGAGAAAGTAAGCCAACCTCGAGTATAGCAATTACAGAATGCCCAGTTGTAGGACTATATAACATACGTACAACAGGCGCACCAATGTCAATTGTAGAAATCTTACTTCCAGTAAGTGCATCAAATTCTGAGAAAAACAAAGGTTACATCAGACAATTACTCTAGCAAGTGCAATTTGTTACTTGCATAGTAACAAGCTAACATGACATGGTACAAATCTTCAAACTTCATCATCTATATTTAAATCACTCCGAACCTCCAGCAATAGAACTACACTAACTTTACAATACAGTTCAATTTAATCTGAATTGAAGATCCTCATATCGTCAAACTTAATTGTGGAAAATTTATATGCGCAACCTAAACATTGAGGAGATCTGGAGTTTATGATCCAGTGACGAATCTAGTTTTCAGAAATCAAACTTCACTTAATTCTGTTGGAGTTTGTAGGGTGAATTACTAACCAATTAAATAGTTTCCAATGGCAGCAGCAATAAGTGCTTGAGTAGGATGAAATGCAGCGGCATGAGGTTGTAAAGGTTTGAGTCCACGATCAACATGACGAAGATCTAAATGCTGTACCGTTCCCCACTCCATTCCTACCCCTCTACGAGAACTTGCCCTACAAATCTGCAATCCACAATTCGTATTATAAAACCCTAAATCAGATCAAAACGAGATATATATAGAGAGAGAGAGATTGAAAGATCTAACAACGGAATTCAGAAATCTTCACCTGTTTAATTAGGGCATGAAAATCATCTTCACCGGTGAGAGATCTGAAGATGATACTATTGGTTTTGGTATAGCTAACTATTCAGGAAATTGGGTAAAGGCGAGTGGGGAAAAAAGAATGGAACTGATTTTTAATAATGATGATGGCAAAATTAAATTAGCGTAGAAACTGAGATGAAAAATGATGGGAGTTTTGCCAGAGTTTTTCTTGTTGTTATTTTTTTATTTTTTAACCTTTTGGAGTTATAGAGATGTGTATTAATTCAATCGGACGGCTGCAGTTGAAGTTAACTTTATCATTACAGTGTAGCATGTTTGGCCTCACACTGTCTGAATGAACTGGCTGCTCAGGGCATTATGCCACCAGGCAACAGTATTATAGTGATTAGTGAAGTCACAGAGCTCGTGCTTGCCCATTCTGTCTTGCCGTAAGTTGAACTATGTGAGTCTCATTAGAAATTTAAGGGGAATTCTCGACTCCGATGAAGAAACAAAACGAAAGATGAATGTTTTGCGGCTTGATCGGCTACTGAAACAACTAATTTGAACTTAATCGGATGAATCCGGTATCCATATATGATGCAGCTAATAACGACTTCAATGTGCCGTAGCGGCACAATTGAATTGAGGTTCCAGTACTGATGATTGTCCCTCATGAGGAACTTGAGGACCGAGTCACAACACCGTTGTGCAAATCGAGCCAACTAGTATGGTCATTTGGAGCTCAAGCTTATCAAACTTGAAAGATGTATGTGGATTGTGGAGGCCCCCTATGTATACGTATTGGCCAAGTTCATCATATTGGGCTTCTTATTCTTGTACTCTAGATGTTAACTTTCACGGCCCAAACATATGTGTACACAGTACTGGCATTTGTGCAGGCTGGAGCTAGAGGTGTAAATTGAGTTGTGCCAGCACGAGCATAGCCCAGCCTAGAACGCTAAAATTTGAGCCCAGCACGTGACTTATCCCAACACGGCATAGCATGTTAGATTCATGTGTTGTGCTGCGCCAGACTAACCAGCACGGTGCACAACGCAGTATGTGGTACGAATAAGCACGTGCTGCAGCACGCTAACAAAACACGTTATAATATGCATAAAACACTACGGAATATGGTACAATACAACACATTTTATGTATATTTTACAAAATAATGTTTATTCTAATCAATTTTTGACATTTTATCTTTATTATGTTGAGTTATTTCTATAAATAAAAACACATATAATATCTAAATATTTGAAAAATATTAACTATGAAAAATATAAAATAAATGTGTCATGCACAGCACGGCACAACACGATTATTATCCTGGCACAACACAGCACAACAAGCCCTAGAGCATGACACAACAAGGCACGCCTTAATCTTTGGCATGGCACAACACAACACATAGCACGCTAGCCTCGCTTTTGAATGGGATGTGCCCGGCCCGTTTTCCGCCTCTAGCCGGAGAAACCTTACATTCTAATGTTGGATAAAATGAGTATTTAATAAATGATTTTAGGTCTTGGATTCTAATATTAGGACCTAAGGGTTATGTGGATGCTCACTCATTTCCTTTGAGTGAATGGAACTCTTTAGTCTTGCATTGGATTTACTAGAGAAGGATGGCCTTCATGTACAAGAATATGGGATACAAAATGGGTGGGCGGGCACAGATGGCATACAATACATTGCCCAGTCTATGTCATATGCACGTATACCATGCACCAAGTCTTGTGTCTACTCAAAATTACTTTTACAAGTTTCTCTTAAGGAAATTAATTTCAAAAATGTTTTATTTAAGAATTTTATTAATTATCGGAGAATTCCTTTCTCAGATGTATCTTTATTTGTTTTACAAAAAACATAAAACTTATTTTATACGAAATTTGATACCCTATATTTACTTTTCTCCTATAAATAAGAACTCGAGTTTTGCAGAAAGCTTGTCTCTAGAAGCTTCTACTATCCCGTCTTATTTTCATACCTTTTTGCTTTGTTTTGTACAGTGCGTGTTTATTTACTTTCAATCCATGTTGCTAAGTTCAAGAGTGGGTAGCTTGTGTTGTGCTAACACAAGCTATATCGGGCAATCTTATCCTGGACACTTTTTTTTGATCGGTAAAGAATTGGTGTTGGCGAGTTTCGAACTCAGGTCATTGGTATCATCACCCAGTAACTTTATCACTATACTACAGTGGCACCGGCAGTCTTATCTTGGACACATTTTCGCACGCTGGGGTTTAGTATTGCTCATTCTTGAGTATACCCGCATACTAATGTGTTAATGACAACTTATCGAACCTGTGATTCTTCCCTCATCAAGTTGTTTGTGGTAGAGTTATTTTGATTCAGTTTTTTATATCCTACTTTGATATATTTAACATTGTTGTTCGTTGTTGCAAGATTCCAACAATCTTAACCCATTATTATTCCTTGTAACAATGAGAAAAAACGACGTTGAAAGACTATGGAAGTTCAACGGAAAGGATTTCAAGAGATGGCAGTCCAAGATGTTGTTTTCCTGAGTCATCATGATTTGGAAGCAATACCAGTTCCTTTTGATGAATTGTCGAATGCTGAAGCGAATTCTGAAGATGATAAACCGTTTTACATTAGGCAGAACTATCTGGCTAAAAATCATATTATGAATTTTTTGGAAGATGTGATGTATGATTTTTATAACGGTAAAGAAAATTTCAGTGCTTATGAATTGCGGACTTCATTATAAGAAAAGTACCATGCATAGACTGCTTGTAACGAGAAATTTCTAGTAGTGAAGTTTATGGACTTCAAGATGACGAATGATAAGCCTTTGTTGATCAATTGCTTGAACTTCAGAAAATCATCAATGAGATTCTTGCTGAAGGCATCATCATTGATAAGATGTTTCAAGTATCTACGATAATTTAGAAGTTACCACCTTCTTGGTCGGAGTACAATAGAAAACTGAGACATGAAACTAGTGAAATCAACATGGTTGAATTGGGAAAGAATATTATAACGGAAGAATTATTGTGCACCGAATATAAGAACATGTCATCTGCAAGGGATGTGACTAAAAAATCTCATATGACTGAACATAAATCTTCCAAAGCTGAAAAGGGTGAGAACAAACACAATTCTAAGCATGGTTTCAACGAAATGTACGTTTCGTAAACCAGAATCTAGTATTACTAAAATTAAGGGTGCTTGCTATGTGTGTGGAATTCCTTGCCACATGGAAGTTCATTGTAGGCAACATAAGGACCATAATAAGAAGAATAATGTTAATTTTGTTGAAAAGAATAAAGACGAGTTTTCTGCTATGGTGTCTGAAGTTAATTTGGTGACCAATGTTATGGAATGGTGGGTAGACTTTGGATTTACCAAAAATGTTTGTGAGAACAAAAACTTTTTCGCCTCTTATCAAAAGCTAGGGGATGATGAGAAACTCTATATGGGTAACTCATCTGCAACAGGTGTTGCAGGAAAGGGAAAGGTCGGTCTGAAGCTCACATTTGTCAGGACTCTCACATTGAATGAATTTCTTCATATTCCAGACATCTGTAAGGATCTTATATCTTGTTCTATTTTAGATGATAAGGGTTTCAAAGTTGTATTGAGTCTGGGAAAGTTATAGCTACTAAGGGAAAAGATTATGTGGGTAAGGGTTATAAGAATGATGGTATATATAAACTTAATGTAACCCATCCTAAAGTGAAATTGAAATTATTCTTCTTCTCATATGTATGTGTTATTGAATGTTTAACATGGTAGACTTGGTCATGTAAACTATAAATAATGCATAAATTTGCTAGTGTAGGCTACATACCCAAATTCACTATGGATAGAAATCATAAATGTGAAATTTGTGTAGAATCTAAGCATGCAAAGAAATAAAAATGTCTAGAGAAATTCTAAACCCTCAGAATTAATCCATTCAGACCTAGTTGATATGAAGTCAGTTGAAACTAGAGGTGGCAAGAAATGGTTTCTCACTTTTATGGATGACTGTACGAGGTACTGTCATGTAGACCTGCTTAGGGGTAAGTATGATACCTTGGAAGCTTTTAAGATGTATCGCGAATTGCACCAAAAAGCTAGTAGTTCAAGACATCGCGTTCACTGTCTCTAGCAAATAGTTTTGTTAAGTTCTCACTAAGTAAGGGTTAAAGACCTTATAGACACCTTTTCCTATATGGTATTTTCCGTTTTCTGATTTTTCACTTTTTACCGAGATTTCATTCATGTGGGGGCCGGGATTGTTGGATAAAATGAGTTTTTAATAAATGTTTTTTGGTCTAGATGTGGTTTGCTCTTAGGTCCTAAGGATTCTATGGATGCTCATTCATTTCCTTTGAGTGAATGAAACTCTTTAGTCTCACGTTGGGTATACCAGAGAAGGATGACCTCCATATATACTATTATGCATAGTATAATATACAATATGGGTGGGCGGGCACGGGCGAGCAGATAATACATGGCCCAACCTAGCTATGTCGTATGCGCGTATACCATGCTGATAGACACATTTATGTGTCTAATATGATCTCAATTGTATGTATTGTTAGTGCTCAATTTTGTATTTGTTATGGATTTTCTTTTCTTTGTAAGCGTTTTTGGAAAAATACACTTGTGCGGAGAAATTAGCTCGAAAAGTGGAATTTGCACTCCTATGAGAAATTACTAAAGGAACCCTGAAGATGTACTACGAGCACCCTAGAAATATGTTGGAAGCACCCAGGAGATTTGATAAAGGCACCCCCAAGGTTTGGTTATTTACACCCCAGTTGGATAAGGGCACCCCCACAAGGCCAAATGATAAAGGCGCCTAACTGATGGATATGGGCAGCCATCTTCTTCTTCACGTTTGAAACTATTTTGGCGGGAACAAGTTTACAGTGGCGTTATTTTTCGGAGATGATTTTGGACGAGATTTAACTGGGGATTTTCACGGGAATGCATTGCTTCGGGCATGTTAGTGATAATCAGGGCTAGCATGGGTGTCTTGTTCGATTAAACAGGGCCCAATTATTGGTTTGAAGCCGCCCCGGCTATGATGTGGTCGGGCCACATACATTTTGTATGTGTCCCCTCTTTATTTTTTGACACCTATCCAACTAAAAAACCTGCCCCCTCCAAATCCCCTCAACTGTTCTACTTTTTGACAAAAAGTAAGAAGTTAAAAAAAAAAAAAAAAAAAAAAAAAAAAAAAAAAAAGTTAGGTAATAAAATTGGTTTTCAGATTTTCATCTTCTTTGTATGACGTGTCAGCATTTAAAGAAGGGCCACATCGTAGCTGCACCGGTTTGAAACGAAACAGAGAGATATACTCACGAGAATTTTAGACAAGAATTAAAAGGATATTTGGTCGGAATTTTTCAGGACTTTTATTTTTGTTAGTTTATTTATTTCTTATTTTGGACTTGTAATTTTCTTTTATTTGTTTTTTTATTTTTAGTATTTTATTTATTTTTAAACAAAAAACACTTGCACACACCAATTGCATTTTCGTCCGGCACCGATTTTAGGAAAACAAGTGGTTTAGTAAGGTGAACCCTCTGGGCGTTATCATCCGAAACACCACAAACCTCAGCCTTGTACATGTGACCAGTCTTTGACTGTAGGTATATTTTGTTGTAGGTAACCCAAGCTTACCTAAATTAGTGAGCCCAACATTTGCATGTGCACAGATTTTTGCTGAATTCTTGTGTATGCCTGAACGTAAAAGAGACGCGCTAGGTCGATTTGTTAAAGAAAAACCTAGGGGTTATATTTTAGGAAACAAGGATCTTTATTACCTTAATCTAGAGACCTTTGATTTTGGAAAGTCTAGTTTTGAACGTTCGTCTATTGGTGAGAAACCTAGTAATACGATTGTGCCAGAAATGGCAACTTCGAAAACTTTGTTAAATCCTACTAGGACCACTCGTCCTTCATGTATCAAGTTAGCTAAAACGGGGACAAATTATGGACTGAAACCCATGAACATACAGATGCTCCCAATCTTTTTAGGGAAGGAAAATGAAAACCCCTATTTCCATGTTAGGGATTCTGAAGAAATTTGTAGTTCCCTAAGAATTAGAGGCCTATATGATGATGCTTCGAAACTTAGGTTATTTCCATTTTCCCTAAATAAATCCAAATCTTGCCTGTATAGTTTGACTTCCGAGTCAATTGAAACCTATGAATAACTTACATATTTCTTTTTCAATAAGTTTTTTCCTAGGCACAAAACATCGTCTTTTAGGACGCAAATCAGCACATTTTCCCAACAAGAGGGAGAATCGTTGTATAGGTATTTGGAAAGGTTCAATGATTTATTAGCCCAATGTCCTCACCATGGTTTAGAAAAGGTTAGGCTAGTTTTGATCCTTTATGAAGGTTTAGATTATTTGACAAAAACCATGGTTGAGTCTTTACCGGTGGGTTTGAAAACCAAACTGTTGATGCGGCGATGGAATTTTTGAATGAAATCGTTGAAAAGCCCAGCAATGCGAAAATATTAGGGAACCCCAGAAGAAAAAAAACTTTTAGGCAGAGAAAACATTAATACGGTTGAAGGAGGCTTTGAATTAGATGCAGAAATTGCAGCAAAAGCTAAAAGGTTAGAAACTTTAAAATTGGGTCACACTAGTGGTAGGGTTTAGCCTTTTTGGGAAGGCCAGACTATTGAAGAGCAAGTCAATGATCTTTATAATAATAACACTAGATTCGAGAACCATCATAAATTTGAGCCATATTCAGAAACCTACAATCCTGGTTGGACAAACCATCCGAACCTCTCATGGTCTAAAGACAGGAATCAAGGTCAGTTTAGTAATTCGAATACTCCCCCAGGTTTTGGCTATATTAAGAATCCTTCAGGACCTGCTCAGTGTTAGGATCAATTCGATAAGAAAATTTCAAGTCTAGAAGAAACTCTCGCATCGTTTATTTGAAACACTGATAAGATTCACCAATCGCTTTCACAAAGCATAGAAGAAAGTAAAAATATAGGTCAGGTTAATTCTCAGGTTATTTCCGAGTTAAAAACCCAGGTTGGTCTGATAAATAAATCTTTGAGAGAAAAAGGTAGGTTCCATAGTCAAACACAACCCAACCCTAGAGGAGTTCATGAAGTAGGTGTGAAACTCTCACATCAATTGAATGCTATTAGAACCCTTAGGAGTGGTAGAATTGTAGACAACAAGGTAACCATGCCCGCAAGTGAGCATACTGTAGTTCACCCCTCATGACCATCCATAGATGAGGAGACTGATAAAATCTCTGATGATGCCAATTCAAATTCCTGAGAGGCCCTATTTTATGCCTAGAGCCTCATTTCCACAGCTATTAGTACCAACAAAGAATGAATCCAACTTTGATGACATAATGAAGGTTTTTAAGAAAGTTACCATAAATCTTCCGTTAGTAGAAATTAGGCAGCTGCCAACTTTTTCCAAATTCCTTAAGGATATGTGTACGCGAAAGCGCAAGATTAGTGTCCCTAAGAAAGCCTTTATAGCTAGTCATGTAAGTTTGATCATTCAAAATACCACAACTCCTAAGTATAAAGACCCAGGTGCCCCTACCATTGCCTGCATGATAGGAAAACATCGGGTAGAAAAAACTTTACTGGACTTATGAGCTAGTGTGAACTTAATTCTGTACCATGTGTACTTATAACTAGGACTTGGTGAATTGAAACCTACCAAGATAACACTCCAGATAGCTGACATGTTTGTTAAAATTCCTCGAGGTGTTATAGAGGATGTTCTAATTGAGGTCGACAAGTTTATTTATCCTGTGGATTTTTGTGGTGTTAAATACCCAACATGTCCCCGACCCAGAGAACCATATACCTGTGATTTTAGGTCGCCCATTTTTAGCTACGTCTAATGCGATCATTAACTGTCAAAGTGGTATCATGAATCTATCTTTTGGTAATATGAATATTGAGCTGAATATTTTTAATGTCAATAAGCTACATTCTGAGCTAGATGACACATGCATTAAAGAGGTGAACATGATAGGAACCTTCATTCAGGAGTCATTACCAAATCTCATCGGAAGATCCATTAGAGAGTTGTTTATCCCATTTTAGCCTGGATTTCGACGATGATAGCAATATTGAACAAGTAAATGCTCTGTTGGATTCCATTCCTGTGTTAGATACCGATCTATGAAAATCTAGCTTTGAACCATTACTATCTTCCGAGTCTACCTTAATTTGTTGTTTAGAAGAGCCTCATAAGTTTGACCCTAATTATGCATTCTTAGGCCCACCTGAGACTTTACCTGTGATTATAGCTTCCGATTTGGATAGTGATTAGGAGAGTAGGCCAGTGTCCGTGCTTCAAGACAATAAGGAAGCTTTAGGGGTATCATAGCGGATATGAAGCATATAAGTTTACAATCTGTATGCTTCGGATGCATTTAGAGGATGAGCCACCTGATTATAACTTAGAGAAAGCAATTGACCTTTTTCAGGAACCTGATGGTCTAGAAATTAGGAATATTGTGACTAGTCTATCTAGAGACACCCAAAATTCTAAGTTTGGGGGTGGACTTGAAATATATGCCTCTACCATTTCACAAGAGTATCTTCATAAAGACGTTCAGTTGTTAGACACCCATCCTCTGGTGAATGTGGTTGACCCAGGCTATGATGCCAAGATTGACCTTATTTTCCCACCAAATATTTTTCTTCCAAGGGTGGGAATGTATGATTTTCAAATGTGTCAAGTATTAAGTTTTGAGACTAAGCCTAAATACTTTAGGATATTAGAATCGACACATTTGCTTTAGAATGACCATCACTCTCATTATGGTCAACTGTGTGAGTCAAAGCTAATTGACTTTGATGATCCTCAATTATTCAGGTTATTGTTATGTGTTTTTAAGTTCTTATTTGAGTTTTTCCAGACTCTACAACCTGATAATTCGGATCTTACCTATGAGGAACACAAGCCCAAAGAAACCTATTTAGACCCGTTAGAGCCTGAACCTGAACCACAACTAGATGTAGTTGTCTTAAAAAGGAAACTAAGCAAGGGTGTGTTATGTTTATTCACTTTCTTGGTTTGTTACCGTTCCCTTTTATCTGTGATAACACTTTTTGATGCAGATGACCCACAATTGTTCCGGTTATTGCTTTATGATATGAGATGATTAATTCTTTCTTATGTTTGGCGAAGACTTTAAACTTAGCACTTCTTGGGACGTAACCCATGCTCATGCAACACGGTAATATCTTTCCTTAACTTCTTTCTTCAAGTGGTAATAGTTTCTCCTTGTTCATGCTTTTAATTTCATCTTTAGAACATTGAGGACAATATTAGATTTAAGTTTTGGGGTATGGGAGAAACTTTTTAGTTGCATTATTAAACTCCAGATCCTAGAAATGTGTGCCAATTAAGGAAAACACTAACCAATCTAAGTGGATGGAGGCATCTTGGTTGTAGGAGTTGAGGAATCCAACAATAGAGTCTATTTAAAAGCACATAGTTCAGGTGTTAGAAATAACATGGTAGTTTCACCGTATCTCGGAGTTGTCACCATATCACTTTCTGTTATTAAAAGCACAGCGTTCAGGTGTTAGAAATAACATGGTAGTTTCACCATATCTCGAAGTTGTCACCATATTACTGTATGTTTTTATATTTTTTATAATTTTTTTTTAAACTTATATGTTTCTCTAAGTGATTTGGTGAGGCTCACGCATCGAATTGTTACCACCGCTGGGATGAAGTAGAGTGATTGAGTTACTAAAATAATTAAAAAAAAAAAAGACCAGACCAATCAGAATAATAAAATTTAAAATAAAAAAATAAAAAATAAAAAACACTTGGATAGCAATATGTGTGTGTTCTTCTTGTCTCCATCGCCTAAACAAGCGTGGAACGTAGGATCCATGGGAATTACCATGTAATATGCTGACAAGAAGCATGCAATTGGATCCGCAAGATCTAATCATGTTGTTAGTTTAAAAAAAAATGTTTGTTAATATTCAGTGAATAAAATCGACCATTGGTTCCCTTGTATATGCCAGCTGAGTTGATCTAAAACTAGGATTGTCGACCACTGGTTCCCTTGTATATGCCAGTTGTGTTGATATTAGTTCAGACCAGTATCTCAATCCATTAGGATTCATAGGTTCATCTTGCCAGTGGCCTTCAGACAAATATGGGAAACACCGCTCATCTTAGTCAACATCATTGCAAACCATCTATTATCTCCATATCCATCTTATTAATCTATTCACATGTGATTGTGGTTTGTTGACTTCAGATATTGATGTCCATAGTGCGACTATATGAGTAGAGCTCTGTCACTCACATAAAGGTATCTCCTCCTGTAGTCAATGAGAGTATGCCAACCAAGGAGATTCTTTAGTGCTGCTCCAAGGTTCTGCATAGATAGCTAGGGTCTGGAGTAAATGCTTTGTGGGTATATCTCTAGTAAACCCTCCCGAGACTATAACTCGGCCAATAGGGCCACCTAGGGTTTAAAGGCTTGTTGCACACGCTAAGTGCAATCGCGATGCTTGCGACAGTGAGTTAGGATTTTATTTTATATTAGATTTGCTCGAGGACTAGCAAATAATAAGTTTGGGGGTATTTGATAGATACATTTATGTGTCTAATATGATCTCAATTGTATGTATTGTTAGTACTCGATTTTGTATTTATTATGGCTTTTCATGTCTTTGTAGGTGTTTTTGGAAAAATACACTTGTGCGGAGAAATTAGCTCGAAAAGTGGAATTTGCACTCCTGTGAGAAATTACTACATGCACCCTTAAGATGTACTACAAGCACCCAGGAAATATGTTGGAAGCACCCAGTAGAATTGATAAAGGCACCCCCCAGGTTTGGTTATTTATACCCCAGTTGGATAAGGGCACCCCCACAATAATCGCTAAGAATCAAGCCGCTAAGAAAGTAATTTTACGCAAATCACTAAGAAAGAATCACTAAGAATCAAACTACTAATAAAGTAATTATACTCAAATCTCTAAGAAAGAATAACTAAAAATCAAATTATTAAGAAAGTAATCCTACCCAAACCACTAAGAGAGAATCATAGGCACTCAAATAAAACATTTTATCATCTTCATCATTTTCTTGAGTATCTTCATCATCTTCCGAAACTACCATACGCCCTAGCCTCTTTCTTTTTTGATGCGTTTCTATTTTGTGTGTTTCATCTTCCAAAACCATGATCTTTTGTTCCTTATCTTTTTGATGTGTTTTCGTTTATATTACTGAGATGATTAAGGCACCTTGTTTTGCTTACCACTTGTTTACAATCAGTAACTATATTAGAAAGCTTAATTAGAAATTTTATTTCCTGGCTCATTTGCGACGTGACATTCTTCACCATCGTTTTACACATCCTATCTTATTCACATCAATCTACTACTTTTTGAGTTTCAGCCATCAAGTACTACTTTTTCTTTGCCGACTGTTGGGGTAGGATTGTATAATTGCTTTTTTGTTTGCATAATCGCTGAGATAGTCAGGATGACCCAAATTCTAAGAGCAAGTACTTGTACTAATTTTGGAGTTTCTAATATTGTGTTGATTCTGCTACTCATGGGAGACACCATCTGTAGATAATCAAATATAAAAATTCATATTATCATCATTTGCAGTATACTTGATAAAGCAAGAAAAGAAAATAATCAGCTACATAAGAGTGCAAGAATTTTAAAACAATTTTAATACACGCATTTTACAGATGATCTTCTTAATGAGATTCAAAAAATGCTCATTTATTACGTTATTCGAAAACTAATAAATGTTAGTGGTGTTGTCAATCTATCGGACTATATCTACCTAACATTGTAGATTTCTAGGTTGGGATTATACTCTTTGCAATTCATTATCAAAAAAGAGAATCTACAATGATATTTGTGGTGTTACATAATGCATTACTAATAGAAGTAGTGAGCACGTGCGATGCACGTCGGCAACATTAATTTTTCATTCCATTTCTGAAATGTGGTACCTTCATTTTACTTTTCAATTTAGCCTAATATTAGGTAAAACTGGAAATAAAAAAATAATTAAAGTATCACTTTTAATGAAACGGAGATAATCTTTCGTAAACTAAAAATGGCATTTCTGTAAAAAAAAAACGATTTCATATATTATTATTTTTAAGTCCCTATTCCGTTAAACATTTCAGTCATTATTTATATTTCTTAACTAAACAGTCTCTATTTTGCTTAACATTTTAGTCTCTGATCCGTTTGGTTAACCATTTTCCGTTTGGTGAATCAAAAAAAGAGTAAGGATTCAATTACGCTTGCTTTCCTTAAAGAGGGGGGAGATTGTCAATGGTAGCATATATAGATTCAACCCGCTCAAACTACAATGCCTACCATCTGTGGGAATCGAACCCATAATTGCATGGTTTGAAAACCATGCATGTGCTCTTCCATTTGAGCTAAGATAACAAATAACATTTCCCGACATAACTGGAAATTAATATAATCAACACTGATGATTCATAAGCATATATGCATAGAGGGATATGAAGAAGAGATTTTACCCGATCCTCGCTTGATGCACACATAATACCCCAACAACATAAGCCCGTGTCCACCTTGTCTAAAAGAATTTTAAAAAAAAAGTCATACCTGATGCCACCACACACGCGCAAAGGATGCAAACAAAATGGATGCATGTAAACAGTGAGGAAATCACAGTGCATCCTGATAGAGGCTACCTTTTTTTTTTTTTTTTTTTTTGTGAATAAGGTATTTCATTAAAATTAGGACTCAAAAGGAGCCGACATTACAATATAAGTTAAAGGAATTACATGGAAAAAAAAAAGACAAGCAATTGAAGGTAAATGATAAAACCACCGATAGGTGTTGGACACGCATATGTTGCCTGTTAAAAACCTTGACAAGGAAAACCCATAGTCATAGGGATAAAACCTTGACGAAGGAAAAGAGCACAACGCGATGAGTCCTTGAGAAGATCCTAAAACCAACATACAAAGATAACCAAACCATTTGTAATTCTTCAATAACACAAGAAGCATTCATTCTCCATCGTTACCCAATGAGTAGTCTTCTAATACTGGCAACATGTAAGGATCCACAAACGAGTTGTGAAGGTTTGATAAAACTATCAAGATGGATTCCTGAGCCCTTCTATCACAAGCAAGTCTGATAAAAGTGTCACGGCGGCCTATACAGGAAAGAGATCTCTTCTTAATGATTGAGGATGACGGTATAGCCTTTACCATAATCGAAGATTTTGTTGGTGAGAGTTGTATCTTTTAAATACAACCAATTAGAACATAGCCAGTATTGGTTTCAGCATCATGTTGTTTCACAGGAGCTTTCATTTTCCTATACCAAGAAGAAGCATAAAGGTAGTATAAAATACACAGTAACTGTACATATTCAAAATACATATTAAAGGATAAGCTTAAAAATAGAGAATAACTAGTAAATGTAACTAACATAAACAAGAAACTAAAATTAACCTAATTAAAGATCACTATAACGAGACAAGAGACTTAGAGCAAAGGTATGAGTACTGCACCGTTTAAACAACAATGACTACTAAACTAATCAGTTTTTAAAACAACTCATCACAAGGAAATTATTGTGATCCTAATGTTCAATGTAGATCCATATTAGTGAACTTGAAATGTTGTCATCAACAAAATAAAAATGAAACCCGTAACTATCGAGAAAAAAAACAAAAGCAGAGAGAGGAGAAATAAGCCCCTTAATAGCCAACCCAAACCAAACTGCGTTTATGGCCTGTCTCTTGACTTGAGCTCGATGACAATTACCCAACTAGATGAATCTCTAAATCTGAATACAACAACAACTACAAAGAGATATTAAAAGACACAGTATCTCTTTAATCCTCAAGCATGATAAAAAGGAGGATTCACATTACAAATTAGAAAACTGAATGAAAGAGGAGTAGTTAACAGAAATAAAATTAAGTGGACTTACCTGGGGGTTGGTTTAATCAGAGGAGTAGAGGTTTCGAACAGATGATTACTCTTCATGTTTGACACATACAATAACACACAACTGATTCTAACTAGGATCCCCAAAAGCAGCAGAGAAACAGGATAACAGTGATATTTTGAAGATAACAACTAAATAAATAGAACAACAGGAGAGAAAATTTTGAAGTTGAACAAAACCAAGACGCAACAGCAAAATATAGAGAGGAAGATAAGAGAGAGATAACAGAAACAGAGGAGGAGAAGAAGATACGCATTAGGTAAACCCAAAGAACCAGGATAAGAATCATCTAAAAGAATTAGGAAAAAGCAATGGAATAGATACATAATTTTACGTCAAATAGGGCTTTGGACAAAAAAAAAGACAGATGACAAATTAGGGGGTAATGTAAGCTAAGAGAGAATAAAACCATTCAGTCAGAAGAAGAACCAATCAATCAACCCTGAGAAGATCACTATGCAGAAATAGGGATACCAACATAACAATTAGAAATAGAGGAAAACTGGAGATTTTAGATCTAACAACTAACACACACCAAGCTTACTAAGCTCAATGAAACAACATAATAACCACAAGAGGAGAGGAAATATCAGAATTTTGAAAACAACCACAGAGATACACTGAACACATAAAAGAGATTCTGAAGAGAAATAAACATTAAAAGAGAGAGGAATAGAGAGAAATTCAAAGAGATAACTAAAAGAACTAAACATCAACAAAAGGACAGACTAATCATCAACAGAAGGGCAAACAATCATCAGAAACTCAACAAAAATCAGATAAGAAACAGGCAGATCGGACAGATTTAGCTACAATTAAAAGTCCATTAATCCCTATAAATCAACAAAAAAGGTTACATCAACACCCATAGCAGCATCTAAAATAAACATAAAAAAACACTTTCAGCCCAAAGAACTCTAGATCTATAATCCTATAAACAAAAAGCCATGAAGAGAGACCCCTTAAACCAAGAAACTTTCAAGGATGAAACCCCTCAAGAAAACATGAAGAAAAGAAAGTTAAAAGACTAGATTAAGGAAAATCTGAAGCAAAAATAGAAGGAATAGAAACACCCCCTCTAATCATCTGTGTACTCCATCAGTTTATCAGAACGAAAAACCCCTACTCTTAATCTACCTTCCCCCAAGCGGTCCTAATCTTTACTCGCAATCAGAGTGAACCGCCATTAGAGATTTGAAAAAAATTCTAGGTTTTTTAGGAGAAAAAGAAGAGGAGCAGAGAGGAGAGAGATTTAAAAGACTAGATGCTACCTTTATAACTATTTTTTGTAGAGTTTAAAATGTCCTTAAGCCACCCCCAAAAGCTACCTTTATAATTCTTATAAAAGCCTCCAACTCACACATCAAACAGTCAAAGCAAAAAAAAAAAATGATCTCCACAAAAACAATGTAAAAAATGAATCACCTTTATTATAATGTACTTCAAATTGCCGTAACACTCATATACTTTTCGTATCCATGTACCACCGCCTGCAGTATAAACAATTAAAAACATATCAATGGTAAGTCAAGTACATGCACAAAAGATTTGTGGTGACTATAAAATCGGAAATGTAAATCCAAAGACAAAGAATACTGGGAATGATCAAAACAAAATACAGTTGCAGAAGGAAACATATAAAGTACTCCATAAACATACTTGTAATTATGATGGATGGACATGTTCTAAACTACAATCGAAAACGAATTTCAATCCCGGAAATAAATAAAAGGGTGTTAACATATTGTTTTTGTGGGTGTTTTTTTTTATGGATGGACATGTTCTAAACATACTTGCGTATCAGTGCCTGCCGGTGTATCGATGTTTGTGTACACTCTAGTTGCAGTGGAGGAGGGAGTGAATTTGCCATACAAAACAGAAACGAGAATTTTCATACACTAAAATGGGAATTTTCATTAAAAAAATTAATTTAAAAGTATGGGAGAACCTTGATAATTCTTCACAAAGGTGGAGAATGAGCAATCACTACATACCTTAAATTTGAGTCTCCGACAAGCAGATACCATCTGACTGTATAGGAACCGAATAATAAAATTGTAAACAACTTAACTTCAACAATTAGAAAATTTGAAATGTGGTATACCTCTAATGTTACGTCAAACATATGCAATAGGATAGGAGGAGAGGACCCAATTCACTTTTGATTTTGGATACTATACATCTGAAACTTTGTTGGATCAACAATAAGAACTAATTGTTAAAGTTGTTAAAACGAAACCAAGAATAAGAAAAAGATAATCGTAGAAAGGGAGAAGAAAAATTATATATATACCATTTAATCAAAAAATACGTGATCAAGTTTTAGTACCACCTTCAATGCATAGAGAAATTTAATCCTCTAATCATTCCACTTATTGTTAAAAATATTTTCTTCTTGCCGAATCACCATTTTGTTTAAATGCTCTAATTACCGTGAATTTAATGTTCTCATCATTCCACTTAATCCCCGCAAAAAGCAAATCAGTGAACAATATTAGAATCAAACAATTATACTCCGTATAAGCATCAGAAAACTCCTTTGTTCTCTACGCTTGTTCCTGAAAAGAAAACAAAGAAGAAAGATAAAAAGAATACAAAACATAATATTGTTGTAAAATCCAAAGAAGGAGGAGAATGGGGAGAAGAAAAGAGGCAGCATACGTTGTTTTGTGTTATAAAAACGAAGGAGATTAGGCAGAGGGAAATCAGCAGCAGAATGGGAGTTAGGGTTTTACTTTCGAGCTCACGAATTAGGGTATCGGTTTGGTTTTGTGCATGCTTGATATTTGGATATTGACCACATATACCAAAACGATCTCAAAACCCTCAATTTCTATTGGTTGGGGGTCAGGAGCTCTAGAATTCAAGCTTTTGGCCTAACTTTCATTATGGGGCTAGTATTTCGTCCTCAAATTATATATACAATTATTTGTGCAAGTTTCTCTTTAGGAAATTCCAAAATTATTTTCTTTAAGTGTTTTAATTATGGGAGAATTCCTTTTTCGAATTTATGTTTATTTTTTTTACAAGAAACCTAAAACTTGTCTTACAAGAAATTTGAAACCCTAGATTACTTTTTTCCTATAAATAAGAACTCGAGTTTTGTATAAAACTTGCATCCAAAAGCGTCTAATATCCCGTCTTCTTTCACATCTTCTTGCTTTGTTTTGCGCATTGCGTGTTTATTTACTTCCAATCCTTGTTGCTAAGTTCAAGAATGGGTAGATCGCATTGTGCTAACACGGGCTATATCGGGCAGTCTTTTCCTGGACTCATCTTCGCACGTTGGGGTTTAGCATTGTTCATTCTTGAGTATACGTGCGAACTAATGTGTTAAGGACAACTTGTTGAACCTATGATTTTACCCTCGTCAAGTTGTTTGTGGTAGAGTTGTTTCAGTTCTTTATATATATACATATATATATTACTTTGATACATTTAACATTGTTGTTCGTTGTTGCAAGATTCCAACATATAATTACTAGTATTCTATTGATATGTATGTAAGTAAAGTAGAAAACTAATTCTAATACCTTGTTCGTTTGAGTTTGATTTGGGATTTAAATATGACTCGGCCCAAGTAAACTATTAGGTCATTTGTATTCTATTTTGTTGAAATGTGACTCGAGATCTGACTCATTATGTATATCAAACTCAAAAGTATTTAATTAATATACGATTTTACACCTAATTTGTTGGGGACATATATGACTGGATTCAAAAAAAATTATGATCTTACTATCTAATAATTTTTGCGTGAGATGGAATAAGTTTGATTTAGGCGCGATAAGTCAAATTTTTCTAGGAGAAATTAGGTTTTTCCATTTTCTCCTTTCTTTCCCTAAGCTGGTTTTTTGCTTTAAAAAATCATAAGTTAGATTTTTTTTTCTTTTGTAGGTGGACGTGTAGAATATTTCTAGAAAACAAACAAAAAAATCTCAAACAAAATATAAATGTATGTTAGTTGGAAGGTACTCTAGTCTTCACATTCTCTGGAAGAAAGTCTCATTCCTTGTGGGAAAATAGAGGTTGGGGATTGGTTTGTTGTGCAATGCCTAGGGGAATACGAAGCCCTAAGAGCCTTGAAC
This sequence comes from Papaver atlanticum, assembly GCA_023531105.1. Lineage (NCBI taxonomy): Eukaryota > Viridiplantae > Streptophyta > Magnoliopsida > Ranunculales > Papaveraceae > Papaver > Papaver atlanticum. Next base: position 7,900,517 of record JAJJMB010011896.1, read on the forward strand.
CAGACGTCTAAAGAAAATGTAGCATCATTCATCCATGGATGTCATGAACCTTATTCAACATGTGTCACCCTGTCTACACGAATGCTTCATAGTTACACTACACTTGAGGAGTTCATCTCGTTGGAAAGATGAACACAACTTTATCTAAGTGGATATCTACTTGATTCAGTAAGTGGGTAGAAGTCATTTCTCCTCGAAGAATGGCCAGAGATACTAGTAGGACGGAGAGGGTATCTATTAGCCAAACAATAGCTGACCATTATATGCACCAATCTAACTTACAGAAGACCTTTAGAGCCAAGGCAGTGAATACAAATGCCAATGTCGAAGAAAGTGAAGCATAATCAGCAGAACCTCTCAACATCAGAACTCTCATACGACTAAGAAGCTTCCTCCTCTTACCTGATCACATCTAGAGTACGGACTACATCCCTGCTGATGCTACTTACTTCAACTACACTATTCTGCTGTTGAAGACACGTAACACTAAATATGAAATTCTCATTTGACGTCATCAAGTCCTCTCATTCTTCGAGAAATCCCTCGGGGACAATACCTTTAATCATTGTACTCCTTTCAGCTACCAGTTGTAACAAGATAGCCACAACCATCTCCAGCACATGATAAAATACAATAAGATTTGTACTTTAATGATAGTTGAAATATCGTAATTAACAAGATAGCCAAAACCATCTCCAACACATGATAAAATATAATAAATTTGGTACTTTAATGATAGTTGGAATATCGTATTACTATTACTGTTGTTTCATTATAATACGATAAATTTCGTACTCTAATATAAGCACTACTTATCGACTTTTTGATTTTAAGCTTTTTCGGGGGAAAAAATCGAACCAAAATAAATAAATTGTTTGGCTTAAATTGTTTATTAAGTTCTTTTTAATTATTTTTGCTTTGAAGATACAAGAAGAGATTTGGAGACTCCAAAGAGTCAGCCTTGAATGAGACTTTGGTTACGACTTTGAAGCATCGCCAGCCCATTAAATACCCTATCTCATAAAATATTTCAACAAGCTAGTACTATTTTACGATTGTATGGGCAAAACAAAAATGATCTTTCAAGAGCGTGTATCAAGAATAAATCAATGCATGCTTCAAAAAATGAAAAATGAAAAATCACTGCCCCACGGCTACGGCTCACACCCCAAAATGGGGTTCAGGGTCCAGAGACCAACTGCTTGTTTCAGTCAACATCGGACCAACAGCGGTCGTGGTCCTTGCATTCACACTTCACATGGGGTTGGGAAGTAGTTACTGGTTGTGGTACATCCGTACATGAGTCGTATTAATAGCGTCCACAAGTCCAAGTCTGACTGGATTTAATTTTGGTGGTCGGAGTTACAAACTGCTCAGCCCCAACTTGCAAATACAATTACGATGAGCAATGAATTTGTTGTATATTAAGTACTGCTTCACACACTTTATATTGTGATCATAAATTTAATCTAAATTCCCATTTCTGCCGCTAAGTAGGGTTCACTTTCTATATGTGTAGGACTAATTAATTAATTTAGTTAGTTAGGGAGTCAGCTAGATCGGCCATTGAAGTCATTCGAAGAAGAGGCTGTACTCTATTGCGTATAATATTGTCTTACCTAACAAAAAAGAATACTAATGATGAATGGATGATGAAGATAATGATTACCATCCATCAAATAGTCGCTTATATTGATCGGTCAGTGACTTGATCTCAACATTCTAATGAAGTATAGGGGCGACCTTGACCAACACAACGACATACGAAGAAAATGAGATTGTTTCACAAACTTTTCAGTTTAATTTGTCTCTGACTACCAAATTTTCAACGGACAAGCTGTCCATATACAATGGTCGAAGGTTGTAAAATTTAGCAATAAATACTTCTAATTTCACATAGAGATTGTGGTTGCCCGGTAATGAAATCGAACTTTCAGAATAAATACTTCTAATTTCACAGAATAATTCAGAATAAATGTTTGGCAGAAACCGCAATGCTATTCTGCGCCTGGGCGTTACCGCCCAAACTGAGGTGGCGAGCTGATTAGGCAAAAAGTCTTTGACCTGTTGTATTGGGGTAAAAACTGATTCTGCTGGAAATGGTAAATTTGGGTGTGCCGCCGAGAAACGAATCTAAACCCTA